>CM060952.1:145106131-145148631 GCA_030765055.1 Mantis religiosa | reverse complement strand
TTAACGTTGGATGACGTAAAATTACAAAAAAAAAAAAAAAAAAAAAAAATGGAAGAACTTTCGTAAATTGTTTATGTTCTCAAAAACATGTCTAACGATTCCGATTAAAATGTTTCACGTTTGAGACACAACAATTTGAATATTCTGGGAATAGGTGATAAACACCAATTTCACTGATTATTCAACTAAGAAACCATCATAGATAAAATATCAGGTTACAGGCGAACGTGGAGCTCATAAAATGCGCAACTCCAGCAATTTCTAGTTTCCTTGTATTAGTTGTTTTCGAAACATCTCATGGTATACAACAAGTTATGTGTACATTTGGCAATCTCAAAATTGCAACTTCTTTTTCAGCTGCATAATTTCATACGGAACCTAGTTTTTTATTTATTTTTAAATACTTTAACATCTTTTAACCGAATTATTGAGCAGTAAATGAAACGGATAACACCCTCAAATCAGTCTACGGCCACCAGAACTTAAGTTTTATCCGACATTCTTCTTCTTAAGATAAGGGAAAACCCTGTGAAAAGTCCAATTCAGGAAACTTATCTTTTTCTCAATTGGAACTCGCTTTAGCGGTGCTCAACTTTCGCTCATATGAGGTGGAGGTAAGCCTTCCTTCCCCTCGCGCGGCAAGGTTGGCCACTACCTCTTCACTGGGAGTCTGATACGGTACCACCACATTATGGAGGCGGACTACAGTTGAAATCATTTATAACCAAACAGTTTGTCTGATGACGATACGGAATGGAGCAATCGTGCTTTATATGAATAGTGAAACTGTGTGAACCAGAGACTCATGTCAGTGTACGGCATCAATGTTTAGTACCTCTACCACGTGCTTAGTAAGCACAAACGTGTTATATTCCATTTAAAAAATTGATTTCGAGATGTCACCAGGAATGCAAGTTTAGAGGAAACCAGAACAAAGACAAAAATTAAAAAAGAATGTCCGCACGCGCGCTCCAGTGTGTATGTTTTTTGTGTTTGCTAATAGCATATTACAAAACCAAAAAATTGGAGGAATACGAAATGTAGGTTTTAATTTCGTTATCTTTCAAGTATGCGAAACGAAGATTTTCAAGAAAATCGTCCAAAAATGGCTTGAATAATTTTAATTAAAACACAACATATTTAAGATACCCTATTGTGATTTTTTAGGAAAAACTCGAAGTCCACTTTACTGGAAGTGATGTTCGTATAACTATTCTAACCTTAATAAATTAACGAAAAGTTACTGCACAGCAGCTGTAGAACTCGTTAAAATATACAAATATATGTCAATTGCAATAATGTATTGCAAGGTTAACCAATTCTGATATATTATCTGTTGGTAATTACAATTCTCAGATACTTACTTAAAGGTATTTAATTTTTGACTTTTTAGTTCCTATTCCCTTTTTAATTCAAGGAGAACTAATACTTTAAATGCATCAGTCAGTGGTTCGCTTTTTAAATATCTGATTATTGCTTATACCAGTTTATTCCAGCTAAAAGAAAAAAAAAATTGTGCAACTAAAGGCCTTTCTACAGACTTTATCCAAAGAATCAAGAAAACAAATTTTTATAAGAAGAATTTTGTAGAAATGATGCTCAACTGAGTCCAGGGTCTATGGAGCATAGAACTACTCGACATACATCTTTAAAGATAAGGAAAAATCTTGGAAAAAAACCTTATGCAGGCAACTCATCCTGGGCGAGACTCGAACTCGGGACCTCTTGAACGTCAGGCAGACACGCTACCATCTACGCTAGCGATGGAGGTAGGAGAGAAAGTCATGTGAATGTAACAATACATTTGTTTTTAATTTTTATTAACATGATAAAAACACATCCCTAATTAACTGTTAAAAGTAAATAATTCAACGTAGAATTTTTGGACCCCCCCGGAATTTAACTTCAAAATACGTGTCTGATTGTGAAGGCTTGCTTTTGTGATCCACTATAATGTCGCGTGCCATGCATATTGGGTCACCAATGTCGCTCCTTATGAATTGGAAATAAATCGTAGTGTTTCTGTGCTTCTTCTAAATTACCGTTCAGTAACCGTCCCTTACCTAAGGTGGGCTAGGGTACCGGAATTAGTAGCAGTTGACAGCACTGCCAACTACACCAGACCACAGCACCAGACACACACGCATACAGCGCAAACATGCTTATAAACACTTATTTTGTATCTCTATGGATTTACGATGAGCGGATTGACACATTGGAGATGCAGAGGTAGTGGAATGTTTGCATGTAAAATAATGAAGAAAAGAAATGAATCTTCGTTGCTGATTTTGTACAAATGAAAATGGAAGATCATTTGTACAAAATTGCCACAGAATACCAATTTAAAAGTTACGTAATGCGGCATCGTGCTTGACAGCAAAACTTAACCTTTTACTACAGAAGTTCTATAACCTAACTAATGTTAGAACTTACTGAAATACTGCAAGGTTACAAAAAATTGAAGTATTCAGAAGTATTAAATAAAACTGCCGATAGAAGAAATTTGAAATCATCATGGTAATCCAACAGCTGTCGGAAGAGGTAATTTCGAAATTATGTTTGACATGAGGATGAGCATGCAATAATTATTAAGAGATATAGTCTTATATGTAAATGCATTAAAATCTAATGCCAAATTTTACAGAATTTAAATGAGATCGAGAAACATTTAGAGCTACGTGTAGACATGTAAGAAATAACCGTGTTTAGTACTAATAAAAATATAATGTAAAACATTTAATTCCGTTAGGATAAAGGTATTAGCAATTTAAGTTTGCAGCAGATGCATTCGGGAAAAATGTTTAATACTTAACCCATAATGCAGATTTAGTTTTTAGCCGGTAGATGCAAGTTTATGGCTTTGTTATTTAAAACCAAACTAATGCTGTCTTATTCTGTACACAAGTTTTGAACTGAGGTGAGGCAAGATTCAGTTAGGTTAGATTTGATTAGATTAGCTCTATATTTTGCATCACATTCCTTCTGCATTTACTTAATGGTATGAGTATGAAATTTTTACCACATTCAGTTTAGACAACAATGGCTTCATAAATCTACAGTAAAAATATATAGAATGGTGGTCATGTAACATTTGTTTTAGTTTTCTGATTTGGCTAAGCTGTTATACCTGCGTCAGTTTGTAGAAATGAAGAAAGAGTTTAGATATGTTATAAATAGCTGGCAGGAATAGATATGTCCTATTCATCTGAGACACATTTGATGACCCTGTCATTCTGTTCATATACACACACTATCCTGGATGTTGTAACTTTAACACAGTTTTATTTTGATAGTACAGCACTGTCAATCTGATCATATACATGAATTGACTTAAGACTTTTTAACATAACACAGGAGTCGTGAAATATGCACCCACACACTAATATAGGCATCATAGTGTATCCAGTACAATCATCTGTGAACGGAGACAGAGGATAAAATTTGATGCAGGATAATAGCTTTTCTCTAATTATGTCCTTTTGCATGACCAATATAGGCCACCATATATGTTTTGGTGCATAATTTGTTTCTGGTGGTGTAAAACTGGCCAGTTTTCATAGTGCATTGTATATTTGAGATGGTTGCAAAAAGAATCCCTTGTGTTTTATTATATCACTGTGTTAAGGACTGTTGTAATAAGTCCTGTAAATTTGTATATTCTCTGTGATAAATGTTGTAGTAGCAAATAATTCCAAACTTTCTTTGCTTATTCATTTTTATCATATTCAATGCATTTTACAAATTACTAAAACTTCAGTATGTGTCCATATTATCATAAAATATGAGAACTGCAATCTAAAGGCCCATAATGGGTTTGAATATAATATGCTTCTTAGAGATTGTTCAAAGAAAGTTGATTATCTCTGCAGTGTGTATTCTTTTTTATGTGTTGGGAACCTAAAGACTTGTTTTCAGCTTTGCTTTGACTTTTAATCATCATAATATAAAGTGTGGCAAATGTATCTACTACGTAATGGAAAAGGCTAAATGAGCAGTCAGAAGAATTGATTACTCAACTTTATTGATGTAGCACGTCTTCTTACATTCAGTAGGTTATCAATCTGAATCTAATTTAGAGAAAGTTACTTGCTTGAGTGTTTCTGGGGGTTTCCCTGATCCTTGGGAGACAAATTTTGATTTACAGCCTGTTTCCTCCCTCAAACTTTAATTCATTCCCTATGTGATGTAATATATAAGTTACACAGAGCTGTGATGTTTCTGTGGTTTACATGACAATCTATAGTTTTTATGTAATTTCTAAAGTTTTCTACTCTTAAATTAGCCACCTAATATTTACTGCAATAAATGGTAAAATGATTCAGCATGATTGAATACAGAAAGATTGATTCTTCTCAAGTTGTTTAGAAATACACAAAGGCATCACAGTCATTTGAGTATAAATTTGAAGTAGTGTTAGCAGGTTATTTCAAATAGGTGCAAATCTAATAATGGTGACTTCATCAAGAAAATCATGTGTAAATGATCTTAATTTGTTTTGCTACAATTTTGGCTCGTTGACTCTCAAAAGCAGGAAAAAGAACAAACTCATTTGTGAAAAATGCATTCCTACCTTATTTCAGTATCAAGTTAGGAGAAAAAGACAATATTTTTGCGTCACATACTGTTTGTGATACATTCATTGCTGCTTTGAGGAAATGGACACAAGGCAAGCAGAAATTTTTCATTCAGTATTCCAGTAATATGGAGAGAACAAGAACACCATGTAGATGATTGTTATTTTTGTATGGTGAAAGTTGCCAGGCTAACAAGAACATTATGAAAGGATTATTAAATCATAGAAGAGTCATTATTTTTTACACATCAGCTTCACTTATGTATCTGCAAGTGAAGCTGATGTTTAAAAATTACGACTCATCAATAATTTAATAATTGTTTCGCTTCACTGTGGTGTTCCAATACAGCTAAATTTCGATAATATGAAAGGAATTATTTATCCAAACCTAAAATAAACTGTAAGACCCATACCATATGGTCTTAACAAAGCTCAGGGGAACATCTATATAAAAGAATAAGGATCTTTCTTGTGAACAAAGAAAAAAGAGGAAGCTGATTGAAGAAAGGAGGATGGCAAGGAAACAAGGTTTCAATGCATGTATACGAAATGACAAATTGTGGATTGATGGGCAAGTGGCTGAGCAGAGAAGCGGCATAAGGAACATCCAAGATGCAGAACATACAAATGTTGACGATGCAGCAGACTTAAACAAGCTGACTTCGATATCCAGTGTGAATGTCCAGAAAATACATGGAGTAAATGCTGTGCGCATTGTTGGAGGGGAAATGATGAACAATGTAAATGGAGAAGAGGGAATCTCAGAAACGGCAGTTGGTGTAGTGAAGAAAACAAAAAATTGTAATTGCATTACGTCAAGTGCAGAGTGAAACAAGTATGGGAATCGAAGTGATGAAGAAAATGTGTGGGGATACAAGGGATCAGGGAAAACCAAGTGAAACAAGTGTGGAGGGGCAAGGGATCAGGGAAAAACAGTGTGAAACAAGTGTGGGGATTCAAGGGGTTAGAAAAGCGGCGAAATAGAGATGATGGCTGACTTGATCTCTAAAATGGGATAATATATGGGAGCAACAGCCTAGAAGAAAATCTTGAAGACAAAATTTCAATATGAAGAGCTGTACTGAAAAAGTAGAGTGTCTCAGTAAGATAGTTAATATGTTGAACTTAGATGAATGCTGTTTGAGTTTTGTTTACTGCATATATTTGTAAACAGTTTATGGGTTTCTAGTATAGTTGTGAGTGTCTTTCTTAATTGATATATTAAAATGTCCTAATATTGTATAAATATGACAATTCTTTATATCATTATCACAGATTTCTCCTGTGTAATGGCCAAAATTTGACCTCACATTCCTCAACAGAGGAATTAATAAACATCACTTATCAGGATTAACAGCCTTAAACAAAAATTTAATTTCATAGCCCTGTGGTTTAATCTTTGCTGGCCATTCACAAACTGGTGCCTCTCCTCTCTGATTGTTTGTAAAAATGTAGCAGTGTAATTATGAGGGTCGTTTGGTAAGTCTGGTAAATTTCCAAGTTGCAACTTTATGGGTGGTAAGCTTGATATTCAAAAGATCCTACAGAAAATTTAAATGTACTACAATCTACAGTTCATTGTTGACAGCCATTTGAACTGGTCAGTGCAATAGCTGTGATTGAAAATGGGGAAAAAACAGCTTTATGCTACTCTTAAACATTTTCATTTGAAGGTCAAAATTGAATTGGATGAAGTTCAGATGGACTCTGCAACAACATTGAAGACCATATACTTTTGTATCAATGAATTTAAATGTGATTGTAAAAGCATTGAAGATGCTGGTCACCCAATTAAGGTCACCACAGGACACCATTGAAAAAGTCCTCAAACTTTTTATGGAAGACCGCCGAATCAAAATTCGTGATATTGCCAAGTCTTTAGGCATCTCAATTGAGTTCACAATATCCTGCTTGAAAAATTGGCAATGAAAAATCTGTGTGCAAGATGGTTGCAGTGATTGCTCAGTCGACCAAAAGCGCATCTGGGAGATGTCTGACAGATGTTTAATCACAATCCGCAGGACTTTTTGTGCTGATTTGTGACTGTGGATGAAACTTGGATCCATCATTACACACCAGAGTCAAAACAGCGGTCAGAACAATGGAAAAATTGTGGCGAAAGTGCACCAAAGTGTGTATTATATCTCCAGTCATCTTCTACGTCTCATACCCATAGAAGAGCGCCGATTTCACATTTGTCTCAAATATCCTCAATTTAGTTTATCTCATGGTATCAATTTTCATTAACTGTCATAGCTTATCCAGCCTTGTCTTTAAAAAAATGAGAGCTGATGATGTTGATCATCAAAAAACCACACCAAACTGTCACTCGTGGATGCATTTTCTTTTCTTTAAACATGCAGGGATTCTCTGATCTCAAGATATAGCAGTTCTGCTTACTCACAAATTCATTTAAGTAGAATTATACCTCATCACTGAAGATTTTGCTTGCAGAGACATCGTTCTCTTGTTTTTGTCTCAGGAAGCAGTTAAAATTTCTTCTGTTCCTATGATTGACCACTTTCAGCTGCTTTGTCAACTGAATTTTGTAATGGTGGTGATGGAGATCATATCCGAGAATTTTTCAGTGTTTTGCTGAGATCAGCAAGAATAATGCTCAGGACTTTGAATGTTCACTGTTAAAGCCCTTTTGTTGAACTTTTTCATAAGTCTGGGAACTGATTCATTCAATGCTTCAATATACCCAAGAATCGCTTGAAGTTACCTGATAGTTGCTGCATAACTTTCTCCATTCTACACATTTTCCAATTAGCACATTTTTATAATAGTAAAATGGTCCATGGTTAGACACAGTATAAAGAAAAATGAGAAATTTAAACTGGGTCAACAATTACAATATTTTCAGACACAGTAACAATACAAAACAGTGTTGGAATCAGACAAACAATTACCATGTGATTCAGAACTGGCATGCTGAATGATACCGTACTTTTACATATTTTTATAATTTAGTCCACCTTTCTCAAGCAAAATAATACACCAAAAGCTGTATGTCCTATACTAATCTTTGAATAGTGTAGGAGTAATGGCAGACTATCTCTTCTCTAAAGAATGCAAAGTATCCAAAAAAATTATTGGGATTTTAATTGTATACATTTTCTCTACAGTGTACAATGTATTTTTGAATTGTAACTTAAATTACAGAAAAATTGTTAAAATTTCTTTAACATAGTAGTCATGATATACAATATAATTTCAAATGTAACTTAAGTTATGGATTAATACATAAAATCAGAAGTAACAAATATTGCAATAAAATATAATTTTCACTAACTTCACTTATCTTTTTAAGAAAATTGATGAACTTTCCACAGAATTCAGGAGACTAAATTTGCAAAACTTTTCTGCTTTGTCACTTTTTTCTTGATTGAAAAATTTTAATATTAAATAAATTTAAATTATGTTTCTATCCTTAAAAACATAAAATATAACTATATTTTAAAAGAATTACTTACCATCCTTGGGCTAATAAGCAGTTTAAATTTTTTTTAAAGAATTTGGTATAATTCTGGCTCCTCAAAATAAATATAAAAAATTGCTATATTTTTCTAAAAAAGATGAAATTTCCAATGGTAAAAAGATCTGGTATTTGTGAATTTAATTGTTTAGATTGCAACCATATTTGCATTGGAAGGACTAAACATCATTTATAAACCAAAATGAGGGAACATTTTAGAAATATTAGATATAAATAAATGATAAATAGGCCATTTCATATCATTTTTAGTAATTTAACCATGAAATATATTCAGAAATTAAATTATTACAGCAATTAAACAGTCCTTTGTTTCATTTTCAAAGTTTGGTAATAAATACAATAATAAGAATAATGTCGGGAACCCGATCGTGATAAGGCGGCTTGGCACACAATAGACGGATAGGTTTCACGGAGATAACGAGCTTGCATAAACAGATAACGTCGGCAAGCAAGATAACTGAGGCAAAGGCCTCGTCGGGTAGATTAAGTTACGTTTCTCGAAGGTGATAGAATGTTCGAATTTTGTAACTAGATGCCTTGTTTGCCAGAAACTTCTAGTGATTGACAGAACCGTCTGGTAATCATGAATGGAGATATAAAAGGGATTGTGACACGCTAGCAGGACAGTTGTAGTTGTGAAACAGAGTAAGTGGAGAGACAGCTGGAAGTGTTATTGTAACGAGAGCTAATCTGCTGTCACTGTTGTTATTGTCATCGACCTTGGAAGACAGTGTATGTGATGTTGTCACGTGAGAATTGGACAGTGTATTGCTACGGAAATAAAGGAGATTTTTAATTTCTGCAACTCGGCCTTTTAATTCGACGAACCCACAAAGTCACAATTGGTGTCAGAAGTGGGATAACGACAACACCACCGAGAAGTTGGAAGAAATGAAGGTCGACTTAACAACAAAGACGGAAGGTGTAAATAACAACTTAAGCGCGACGATGACCGCGAAGATGACCGATACCAGGAAGAGCAGCCGGAGAAACGAGTAAGGACCGGCGTGGCGAGGAGCACGTCGGCGCCATCACCACCACCCCCTCGAGTGACACTGCGCGCTGCCAGCCGGCGTATGGATGACAACCTCATCGCAGACGGTTGGTTACGAGGGAAGCCGTGCCACGTGCTCGTAGACACCGGGGTAGCAATGACCGTCATCAGACCCGACGTGGCCAGGGGTTCGCCGAGGAGGAAGCCGAGCCGACCATACCAGCTAATGACGGCATCGGGCGAAACCTTGACCGTGGAGAGGGAGGCCCTGCTGCAGTTGACCTTGGGATGGAGTGCCGTGCGTCAGTGGGTGTTCGTTGCGGAGGTGGCTGAGGGGGTGATACTGGGACTGGATTCCCTCAGGAGCCACGAGGCGACGGTCGACGACGGCAGGAAGGTCCTGCGGCTCAACGGAGAAGAGGTCATACTCCGGCAACCCGAAGAACGCCTTGGAATCTGCAGGGTCATCTTGAAGGAAGACGTGGGTCCCCGCGAGAAAGGAGGTGGTGGTGACGGCGCGACTGGGAGGACAGGGAATGAAGAACATTGTTGCCGTGCCGAGAGGTGCCAGTGAGGCTGCTTAACTCAGCGGACACCGATCACGACGTCCAGGCCGGAATGGAGATGTGGACGTGCGAGCCCATGGTCATCGTGACAGCAATCGACAAGACACAGGAGCCGGTGCCAACGCAACACCTGGGGCCCCGGCTGGAAGGCTTACTGAAGAGGGCGGCCGATCACCTGACCGCAGAACAGCTCGAGAAGGTTCGACAACTGCTGAGACGATACCAGCGCGTCTTCAGCCAAGGCAGAGAAGAACTATTGCGTCACCCGGCGAGAGTTACTGGCGGTAGTACAGACATTGGAGCACTTCCATAAGTACCTGTATGGTCAGCCATTCCACCTGACTGACCATTCCGCCCTAACCTGGCTATTGAGCTATAAGAAACTGGAAGGCCAGACAGCACGTTGGGTCCAGAGGCTGCAGGAGTACGACTTCACTTCTGAACATCGTAGAGGGAAGAGCCACGGTAACGCAGACGCCATGTCTCGAAGACCCTGCCCAGAGGAGTGCGGCCAATGCACAAGA
The DNA here is from genome assembly GCA_030765055.1 of Mantis religiosa. Taxonomy (NCBI): domain Eukaryota; kingdom Metazoa; phylum Arthropoda; class Insecta; order Mantodea; family Mantidae; genus Mantis; species Mantis religiosa. The sequence goes on along the minus strand of CM060952.1, from coordinate 145,138,475 downwards.
GTGGAAGAGAAGGAGCGTGCCGCAGCAGTTCGAGTAGTCACGGCAGTGCCTGCGGATGGCTGGGATAGCGCAGGCCTGAGGAGGGAACAGCTGGCGGACGCAGACTTGGGGCCACTCTTGGGAGAAATGGAGGCTGGGACGGGGCCGGTCTGGGAGGACATCACACCGAGGAGCACCACCTACAAGTCGTACTGGGCCCAATGGGACTCACTGAAGACAAGAGAGGGCGTGCTGTTCCAGGTATGGGAATTGCCTGTTGGGAAGATGCAGACAGAACAGTTGGCACTTCCCCGAAGTAAGGTCCCGGAGGTCTTGGAGGAAGTGCACGTCGGGACTTCAGGAGGACACCTGGGAGTAAACCGAACAATCGACAAACTTCAACAGCTGTGGCAAGGACAGTACCGGGTGGTGAAGAGGACTAGCGACGTGGTCTACCGCATCCAGAAGGTGCCCTGAGGGTTGATGTTGGTGGTACACCTGGATCGTCTGGCCCGCTATGATGGAGCTGTTCGGGATGACCAGCCTTGAGGAGGGAGCAGTGTTGCGAACCCGATCGCGATAAGGCGGCTTGGCACACAATAGACGGATAGGTTTCACGGAGATAATGAGCTTGCATAAACAGATAATGCTGGCAAGCAAGATAACTGAGGCAAAGGCCTCGTCAGGTAGATTAAGTTACGTTTCTCGAAGGTGATAGAATGTTCGAATTATGTAACTAGATGCCTTGTTTGCCAGAAACTTCTAGTGATTGACAGAACAGTCTGGTAATCATGAATGGAGATATAAAAGGGATTGTGACACACTAGCAGGACAGTTGTAGTTGTGAAGTAGTAGTTGTGAAACAAGAGGAGTTGTAGTTGTGAAGCAGTTAGTTGTGAAACAGAGTAAGCGGAGAGACAGCTGGAAGTGTTATTGTAACGAGAGCTAATCTGCTGTAACTGTTGTTATTGTCATCGACCTCGGAAGACTGTATATATGTGATGTTGTTACGTGAGAATTGGACAGTGTATTGCTACGGAAATAAAGGAGATTTTTAATTTCTGCAACTCGGCCTTTTAATCCACGAACCCACAAAGTACAATATAATTTCAAATGTAACTTAAGTTATGGATTAATACATAAAATCAGAAGCTAACAACAGAGAAGTAACAAATATTGCAAGAAAATATAATTTTCACTAACTTCACTTATCTTTTTAAGAAAATTGATGAACTTTCCACAGAATTCAGGAGACTAAATTTGCAAAACTTTTGTGCTTTGTCACTTTTTTCTTGATTGAAAAATTTTAATATTAAATAAATTTAAATTATGTTTCTATCCTTAAAAACATAAAATATAATTATATTTTAAAAGAATTACTTACCATCCTTGGGTTAATAAGCAGTTTAAATTTTTTTTTTAAAGAATTTGGTGTAATTCTTGCTCCTCAAAATAAATATAATATAAAAAATTGCTACATTTTTCTAAAAAAAAAAATGAAATTTCAAATGGTAAAAAAATCTGGTATTTATGAATTTAATTGTTTAGATTGCAACCATATTTGCATTGAAAGGACTAAATATCATTTATAAACCAAAATGAAGGAACATTTTAGAAATATTAGATATAAATAAATGATAAATAGGCCATTTCAAATCATTTTTAGTAATTTAACCATGAAATATATTCAGAAATTAGTTTATTACAGAAATTAAAGTCCTTTGTTTCATTTTCAAAGTTTGGTAATAAATACAATAATAAGAATAATAATATAATAGTAATAATAATATAATAGTAATAATAATAATTAATAATTATTATTGAGGTACTAAGCTTTTACAATTTTTGGACTGCCCTGTGTTTTTGGCCCAGGCCATTGCTACACAGGACACTCCATTGAAGTATACTTACAGACATGTTACAATATGTGTTGTTACAGAACAGTCACCTGTTATTCCTTCCTTCTTTTTACAGTCCATAGCCACTTGTTTTTTACCTTACTTAAAAACTGCCCTATGTTTTTATAATTTTTGTTTAAAACCTTGATTAAGCTAATTCTCGTGTTCATCTTGGGTATTTGACATTCTTTCTTCCACAACTCCATTTCCTTACAATCAAACAGTATGTGTTCTTTATACTCTTTGTCCCCACACAATGGGCACTCGTCTTATGGGTATCCATTTCTTTGACCTGTTAATCTCCATATCCCTGCTCTTAACCATGCTATTCCCTTTCTTTCTTCATTGTTCATGCTATCTATATACCTCTCCCACCCCCAACTATCTTTCAATGGAATATGGAAGACAAGTGATCTCCTCTCTGCTAATTGACTAACCAGTTTCTGAATCTCCATGTCATCAAATCTTTTTCTGGCCCCTTTCCAAAAACCTACCAGTGCTATGCACCAGTGGTGCCATATTGTTTATTTCCCTGAACTGCTTACATTAGCACTGCTGTGGTACATGTTTCAACTTAAATAATATTACTGTTCTATCAATAATTGTTCTGTTCTCGTGTGATGAACTTTATATATTGTGATTACATGACATTACAGTAACATGATTATAATTATCAGCATCATAGATTGTAACACTGCAGAAAGTGCTAATCTATGTAAACATAATAATGGTGTCACTAGTAAAATGCAACATATTTTCTTTATAGCCTCCGCTCATCAAAGCTATCTTTATGGGGGATGTAGAGGAAGTACGATTACTTTTGGCACAAAAAGAGGATGTTAATATGCAAGACAATGAAAGGCGTAGTCCATTGCATGCAGCAGCTTTCAAAGGAGATGCCCAAATAACTGAGACGTTAATACTCAGTGGTGCAAGAGTGAACACCAAAGATACTAAATGGCTCACTCCATTACATCGGGCATGTTGCAGTGGGAGTGAGGTAAGTATAAAATGTCATTCAGCAAAATGTAAAGTGCTATTATGAGAGATCTACTTATTGCTCCTTGCTTGTGCTTGCTCAGCTTGGTTGACTGTGCTTAGGTTTGAAATAAGCAAATCACTAATTCCAATTTCCCTTTAAGTTATCTTACTTTACAATTAAATGTTACTATATGCTCTTGATCGTCTCCTTCTAGTTACTGAACAATACAATATACTGCATATTGTAATGTGAATTACTTCTATATACAAAATATTAGTTAAGCACTCTTCTGAACCTGATGGAAATTGTTATGTGTGATAGCAATTTCTCACTCTTAGGAAATGTAATAAAATGTTAACTGTGTTCAATACATAGTACAAATAACAACACACTTCATTGGTATTTTAAAGTTCAGTTTTAAGCAATGCTCCAAAATGTATAAGTATTTATTTAAACATTAAAAGTTACAAGATAATAGTGCATTTTATGCACATAAAATTATTACTCAGTTTTCACTAAATTAACTGAAAATATTTTCTTTCATTATATAGTTCTTTTCAAAAGATTCACTTATAAAGCATGAGTAGGTGTTTCCAGAAGTATTCATTATGAAAACAATTTGCATTTTTACCTTTACTCAGGAAACTGTGGATGTTCTACTGAAACATAAAGCAGATGTTAATGCACGTGACAGAAACTGGCAAACACCACTTCATGTGGCTGCAGCAAATAATGCAGTGAACTGTGCAGAAAGTATCATTCCATTGTTACCTAATATCAATGTGACAGACAGGGGAGGACGCACAGGTCTGCATCATGCAGCATACAGTGGTCATCATGAGGTGAGTTTTTTTGTGTTTAGGGTCTTTGTGGCTGTATATGTGTAAAAGGTGTAGTCACCTGGTTGTTTTTGCTATGACAGATGGCAGAGCTCCTTCTTTCAAATGGTTGTGTTGTCAACGCATGTGACAAGAAGGATCGGCGACCACTTCATTGGGCAGCCCATATGGGGCACGAAGATGTTGTTCGTTTGCTTCTTAACCATGCTGCTGATGTAAATGTTAAAGACAGAGATGTAAGTTTTCATTAAGAACTTGAACATTATTTTTCTTAGGTGCTTGCAGTTGTTATTTATTTGGCAAATCTCTCTTATTCATCTATTTTTTTCTCTTCTTGATTTTGCATGCATCATATTGTTTCTGTCTATTCCTTGCTGTATTTTCTTTCTTTCTATTTGTTTCTGTATTTCCTTTCCCTCTATATCTTTGGCACACAGTAATACTTCTCCAGTTTTCTTATTTTTGTTTCATTCAATATTGTTCTCCTTCCTTTCCCATGTATGCCATCCATGATTATTTTCTCCTTTTTATTCTTGTCATATGCAAATAACATTTTGCAAACTTTACTCCCTCTTTTTTTTACACATCTGCTTCACTTTCGTACCTATTTTGAGGACATGTTTCGCAAATCATCATTTGCATCTATGGCTCTTATGCGACTCCTGAGTCGCATAAGAGCCGTAGATGCAAACGATGATTTGCGAAACATGTCCTCAAAATAGGTACGAAAGTGAAGCAGATGTGTAAAAAATACGACTCATCTAAAATTTAATAATTTTTCGCTTCACTGTGGTGTTCCAATACAGTTAAATCTCGATTTACTCCCTCTTTTTTTTTTATTTCATTTTGTGTCCTTCAGCTACCAACATTTTCAAAGTGTTCAACCTTAAATGCAATTGAAACTTTCCTCCTTTCAACTGATGTCCTTTTTACACTTCTCTTTGATTGCCCTCTTCATTGACTATCTGCAATCTTTCTCATCTGTTCTTTTCATAATTTCTGCATTGTTAACTGTGAATGAAAAAACAATTAGTTTAAGTAAATAGTGGGGATGAGCATGAATTTGCTTTATGTAAATAGCTTTTCGTGTCCTCCAGATTCAGTTATTATGTTCCATTCACAAAGTTATACAAATTCAACAAATTATTTGTAGAATTTTACATAAAATAGGTCCCATATGTAAACACAAACTCAGAAGCTTATTTTATCATCTTCCAAAAAACAAGCGGCACTGAATACTAACAATACAGGGATTTACTAGATTGATTGTGAAGACTGTCATAAAACATACATTCGATAAAACTCCAAGAGAAACCTACAAACCAGACAAAGGAAACATATAAAAATTCGAAAACTTAAGCAGATAGGCCAATTTGCAGTAGCTTAATATTTTTGGTTAAAGAACACATCATATGAAAATAAAATTTGCAAGACCAGCAGGTCTTACAGTATAAGAAAAAATTCACAGAATAATGAGTTTTTAAATTCCCTGTTGATCAGTGCAGTTCTCTGTTAATCAGTTACGGCAGTACAACTGATATTGAAGTACAGTTTGTTTCAGAATTGAAGAGCTTTGTTTATGTTAACGTGTCACTAGTATCCCAAGAAGGGGCAAAGTAAATGGAATAACTCCCAGTGGTAAGCTGTTCTGCCAAGTCCTTTCAACAAGACGTTCAGAGAGGAACATTTAAAGACACAATATATTGAGATTTAACTGTATTGGAACACCACAGTGAAGCGAAATAATTATTAATTTATGTATGAGTCTTATTTGAAACTAAAGAAAAAAAGAAGGTTAATATCAGCGGACATAAAATTTATCAACAGATGCCTAAAACAAAACATCTCTCCGAAATTCATAAGAAAAGTAGTAAAATTTAACCATAACAGTAGAGAACAATTAGCTGCTGAAAAAGCCAATCACTACAGAAAACTAATATAGACCTCTCATAATAAATTTTATTAAAAAAAATGTATTAACCGATGTGTAATAAATACGACTCATCTATAAATTAATAATTTAAAGACACGTTTAGCAGAACCCCTGCACACAGTGGCGGTGCGCAGACAAGTCATATTGGAGTGATGATTGGAGTGCTGATGAGAGGAAAATTGTAATCAATAAAGGCCGGAGAGATGTGCGCTCGCATGCAATACAAGTTAGCTGGACAGAATATGAATGATGTCAGATGAACAGCATGGCCATCAAATGTGCATATGTCGAAAATGTGACGTAGTACTCTGCAAAATAATAAAGCATTGCCATGCAACTGTATGCAGTCACAAGGTCAAGGTGTAGTAACACGACTGTTTTGTTTCCTCTCACTGTGAGGCGGATGCCATGCTCAGGCTGTACCAACCTGCAGTTGTTTACATGTACAAGTAATAACAATGCAGTCCATGTGCAGTATACCTATTGAAAAATGCACATGCTTCCGGCCTTTAGTATTTTATTTATTTATTTGTGTACTAAGCTATTACAATTGTTGAGCTGATCACCAGTATTTGGCCCAGGCCATTAATTGGTGGGCAGCCCGTTGAATTACAAAATGTGTAGAACACTACTTACATTTCTATTACTACTACCATTTCTACCATTACTACCATTACTACTATTGCTTACACACTATTGTTCATTTCCTTTTTTCACAGTCCACTTCCATTTATTTTTCACTTTATCTAAGAACTGTCCTACATTCTTGAGATTTTTATCTATAATTTTACATATATCAGGACTTCGCTTAATTTTTCTCCAGATGTATTCTTTTCGCCAAATCTCTGTTTCCCTGCATTCAAAAAGGATATGTTCCACATCTTCCTTACCCCCACACAATGGGCACTTGTCTTGTACAAACCCATTCCGCTGCCCTTTTAGCCTCCACACTCCTGCTCTCAGCCATGCTCACCCTTCCTTTCTTCATTAATGGTTTTATCTATATACTGCTCCCTTCCCCAGCCACTTTTTAACTCAACATAATATACCAATGACCTCTTTTCACCTAACTGGCTGAACAGTTTTTGAATCTCTATATCTTCAAATCTTTTTCTAACACCCTTCCAGAAACCTTTATAATTTCTCTCTCTTTTTCTCCAAATATCCCCTAAGCCATTATTTTCTAAATTGTTTCGTAGAGTGCTTGCCCAGCCCGAGCTTTGCAGACTTGCTTCTTGATATTTTAAACATTGTTGCAATAAGCTGCCTTCATCTAAATTCAAGATCCTATGCCAGCATTTCAAGGCTCTTTCCATTACTAACCCTTGTTACTCTCCCCATTTCAATTTGAGCAACTTCGTTTGCTGTTGCCATTGGCAGCCCCAAAACTTCCTTACAGAACATCCTGTGTATCTGATCCACAACTTCCCACCCATTCTCAAGCCCCCATATTTCAATGCCATATAGCATTCTGGCCTCGACTACAGAACTATATACTCTTTCCAACCAATTCATCTCCATCTCCGGCATTTTATATAAACACCCTCTCATAGCCATCATTGCTGCTTTCCCTTTTGCCAGTGCTGATTTCTTTTGTTTTTCCCATTTGCCTCCTGCATCTAATTTTAATCCTAAGTAAGTACAGTCACACACTACTTTGTATTCAGCTTCTCCCTTCTTCCACTTTTCATATTTACTCAATTTAGTTCCTTTTTTAAATACTACAATTTGAGTTTTTTCGCTGTTTACCTTTAAGCTCCACTCTGAACAGTATTTCTCCACCTCGTGCAAATATATTTTTAACCCATTAACGGTAATGGACATTATTACCAAATCGTTTGCAAAAAGTAAACCTGGGACTTGTAAGTTGTTTATTACTGGTGTGAGACTATTATTCTTACTTATATTTTGTAGTACATCATCAATAAATAAATTGAATAAAATTGGACTTAGCTTGCACCCTTGCCTTAGTCCTTTTCCCTCCAGTTGTATTTCTTTAGTTAGTGCCCCTTCTTCATATTTTATGCAAAATTCATTATACAATACTTTTAGTATAGTTACCATTTGATTACTCACTACTTTCATTAACAGCTTATACCACAACAGTTTCAGCTCTACCCGGTCGAAAGCTTTTTCCAAATCGATAAAAGCCATATATAATTTACCTTTCTTATTTTTTAGGTATTTATCTACTAGTGTTTTTATGATCAATACATTATCAACTGTCCGCCTCCCCTTTCTGAAGTCCATTTGGAATTTTGAAAGAATATTATGCTCCTCTACCCAGACTTGCAGCCTTTCTGCCAAGATACCCGTATAAATTTTTCCCACATTCGATAACAGTGCTATGCCTCGGTAATTATTGGGTATATCCATATCTCCTATACCTTTATAAATTGGCTGAATAATAGCTTTTTTCCAACTCTTAGGTATATACCCTTTGGTTTTCATTGAGTTGAACAATGATGTTAGAACTTTAACTCGGTTCACGTCTTTGCTCCATTCCCTAATGAACTCTCCGGGTATACCATCTATACCTGGTGCTTTGTTCCTTTTAATTTTTTTAATTTGATTCATTACTTCTTCATCTGTTATGACACTGTCCAAGATTTCATTGAAATTATTTTCTATTTCTGGGATTACCCTCCCTACACTAAAGCTTTCAAAAGTATATAAAGTTGCAAAATACCCTAACCATTCTTCTTGAGTTATGTTAGATTTGACAATATATTTTTTGTATAATGTCTTAATACCTTTCCATATTTTACTTACATTATTTTCAGTAATAGTACTGATTAGTTTGCTGGCATTTCTTTTCCTCCATTGAGATTTTTTATTTTCCAGCAACTTATTATAATAATATTTGCTTAGCAGATATTGTTCTTTCAGTTTGATATTCCCTGATTCTCTCCATTTTATTAACTCCGCTTTTACAATACCTTTATTTATTTTACACTCCTCATCAAATCATGTGTCACTTTCAATAATTTGCCTGTTTCTAACCTTCATCTGTTCCCCTGCCAATTGCAATATGAAATTTAAGATATTCATCGCCTTTTCAATTTCAAAGGTTTCCGAATTATATAGTACCCATACTGACATATTTTCCCTCGCTCGGAATTTAAAAGATTTTCAAAGTTTGCCTTGTGCTCTTCCTTCCACCTATATCTAACATGTTCTCTATTAGCTGTTATTTTCTCCCTTATTTTGTCAGCTTCCACACTTTGAGCTTTGATTTTAATACATGTTAGTAATGGGAAATGACCACTATTGGTACTTATGTTAGACACTTTAAAATTAGTCACTATATGTCTAATATTATTGGACCAGAAAACAAAGTCAATTACACTCTGGCCATTTGCATTTGTGAAGGTGTATTCCCCCTGCTCATCTTCACCTTATTTCCCATTAAGAATGTCAAGCGCATTTGTTTCACAAAATTCAATGAGTTTTTCACTTCCTCTCTTGACGATCTTGTCCTTGCTACGTCTAATATCATCATTTTTCCCTGTTAGGTTATTATTTTCCCAATCATCTGTTAGATTTACGTCACTTTCCCCAATTCTTATATTTAGATCTCCCATTATTATAATCTCAATGTTAATGTATTTATCCCTTAACCTCTCAATGTCTTTGTCTAACAGATAAAATATTTCGGGATTATGAAACTGTGAGGAGGCTGGCGGGTTATACACTATACCTAAACATATCATGCTGTCATCTAGCTCCTTATCTTCTATTACAATCCAAAGCACTTCTTTATGCCTGGACCATGATTCTTTCATTGTTTTACACAGAGACTTCCTAATAAAGAAACCTAGGCCTCCAGATAGTCTCCCTTTCTTTGCATATGCTTCTCCCTTTCTTCCTACGTAACTAAAACCCTGTATGTCAATGACCTCATTTTTCAACCATGTTTCAACCACCGCTAAATAATCCAGCGTCCCCAAAAAATGCTGTAAGATTCCCGTATTAATTTTATTTTTTATTCCCTCACAGTTCCAAAATCCTATTTTCCTGACTGACTCCTATTGTGAACCCGTTCTGCCCCTTGACCATACATACTTTTCCAATGTCTTTTTGCTTCTCAGCTGAATTCCTCCAACAGCTGAGGATCGTTTGTCTTTGTTTATCACCATTATACTTCCATGCGGCGAAGTTATAATATCTCCCGCCTCTGCTTTACCTCTCCTCCTGCCTTCACCACCTACCGCCCCCTCCTCTTCTTCTTTACTACTACCAATGGTTTGCGTCCAGCTTCTTTCCCCTCTCTCCACCAGTCCACGTGCTGCCATAGTGTCCTCCCTCCTTGGTGACAGCCACTTTCTCCTGTCTGTTGTTACAGGTGTTGACGTCATCTCCCTGCTTTCCTCACCTCCCTTCTGTCCGACGGAGATTTGATTTCCTTTCGTCTTGTTTGATTCACTCAATGACGTATCCTCTGACGTGTTGGTTGTTACCACGTGCTGTATTACATCATCTCTCTGTTGTGTGCCGGTGCCGGACTTTGACTCCCTCGTCCCTTCCTGTGTATGTGAAACTTGGCTGGATTTTTGCTGAGTTATTTCCTCCCGTGTAGGCTCCGTGCTCCATACATCCCTCTTGCTCGCATACGTTGCGTTCGCTCCTTCTATCCAGAGTTGCAAATTTCTGATATATGCTCGTTTACCCGCAGCTCTCGCTTCCATCATCCTTCGGATTAGATTTTGCTTCACGTGTCTTTGGGCTGGTGTTAAATCCTTATTTATGAAGATTTTTGTGCCTTTCAACATTTTAGTCCTTCCCAGTATTTCGCAGATTGAGTTGTAGAGAAATGTACAATAATTGGCCTTTCCCCCACATGTCTTCCTACACGGTAAGCCTCCACTATCTCCCAACCGTGTAGTTCTATTTGTAGTTTTTCTGTCAATATTTGGGACACTTCCTGCCATGGCCAAATACCTCTTCTCTCTTTCACTCCTATAAATACTAAATTTAGTCTTCTTCTCCGCTCATCTGCTCTTTCCAATTTCACTTTCAGTTCATCTACTTCCCCTCTTATACCCTGGATTTCTTTTCCTACTTCTTCTTTTATTTCCTTAGCTATTTTCTCCAGACTGTTGCCTATTCTTTGCTCCATCCCATCCATTTTATTTATTTTTTCCACCAGATTCTCCAGAATAGTTTGTATTTCCTCTGGTCCAGGGTTCTGTTCGACTCCTCCTATTATTAATAACATTAGAATTATACATCCCAGTATTATGCCGCTAACCTCCTTTTTCTTGATTTTCCTTTGCCTAAACAGTCCTATCCTTGCTCTGTACACTGTAAGCTCATCTCCCATTTTTGCTTCTTGTGCCACTCTTCTGGAGCTCACTGTAACACAACCTTCCTCTTCAACAGCTTGCTTAGCACTCACCGGCCTTTAGTAATGAAAGTTCTTTTCATCTGTACAATACAGAAAAAAAATAAGCAACCAATTATACTACTAACTTGTGCTTTGGAACATGCTGCAGCTGCAATGGGAGTACATGTGGGTACTATAAAAGGAATTCAAAAGAGACCTCCTTACAACCTAAGTCGTGGTAAAACCAAAAAAACGACTTGCTGCATTATTACATGATTTTTTAAAGTGTGCATTATGTAATAAAAAAAAATAAATTAATAAAAAAAAACCTTGCACTTGCACTTTTACGCAATAATGGAACTTGATTTTAAAAGCTCTCAGTCATCCTTATATCAAATGCTAGTAGAAATGGGTTTTGGTTTTTAGAAATCTCAAGACCAGAGAAAAGTGCTCATAGAAAGGGATGATATCAGAGTTTTTTGTGCTAACTTCTTCAGAGCCATGAAAAACAAAATGAAGTCCGATCATTTACTGAGATGAATCCTATGTGCATTTAACTTACAGTGTGACTAAATGTTGGCTGAGCAAGCATGACTATGGTGTTATAGTGCAGTAACCCCAACAGGAGATTTATTAGCACAAAAGTGAATCGAGAAGATATTGACACACTTCTTCACTCACAATGTTTTTTCACAGGACATGTTTCAAGAGCAAAGCTCTTATCAAAGAGCTCTTGAAACATGTCCTGTGAAAAAACAGTGTGAGTGAAGCAGTGTGTCAATATCTTCTCGATTCACTTTTGTGCTAAGTTGTGCTTCACTGTCGCTATGCTTCTTTCAATTTTATGCTTTCAGGAGATTTATTGTTGTTCATGCAAGAGGAAAAACTGGGTTTGTACCTGGAAGGCTTTGATATTTAATTCAGAAACTAAATCTAGAGGTTATCATCATTTTACGAATCCCAGAATTTCCATAAATGGAACTCGGAAAAATGATTACCAGGCTTAACGTGAAGAATCATACTGGTGATAGACAATGCCCCTTATAATACTCAAGTAAACAGTCCTCCTATAAAAGGGGAAAAAAGTTGAAATAATAAGTGGCTGCAAGAAAGGAATTTGTACCTGGAAGGCTTTGATATTTAATTCAGAAACTAAATCTAGAGGTTATCATTACGAATCTCAGAATTTCCATAAATGGATCTCAGAAAAATGATTACCAGGTTTAACGCGAAGAACCATACTGGTGATAGATAGACAATGCCCCTTATAATACTCAAGTAAACAGTCCTCCTATAAAAGGGGAAAAAAGTTGGAAATAATAGGTGGCTGGAAGAAAGGAATTTGCCTTATGAAAGTGAAATGACAACTGCTGAATTATCCATTATTATTAGAACCTGTAAACCATCACCTTTCTGCCAGATTGAATTACTAATGGAGTCTCATGGACATTCAGTTTTGGTTTGCCTGCTTATCACCCTGTCTTAAATGCAATTGAGTATGTCTGTAGTTAAGTGAAGAGATACATAAGATTATGTAACAGTAACAGAAGTTACAATGAACTTCCATATCTCATTTGTGAGGCTTTTGTATCAGATGAGCAAATAAGTTTAATAATGAATTTACTTAGTGATAGTGAAAGTGACACAGACAGTGATATTGAGGATAACACTACTGATATTTCAGCTACGAAGATGGCACAATCTGACAATGAAAGAACCAACACTGTTGACTTAGATGCAGGGTGAAACTTCATTACCTAATTGGTAGATTTAATGTGTTTATTATTCTGCATTTATTTTCATACTGAGGTAGTATATCTTTGTTCATATCTCAACATAACTTAATAAAGCTCTGCTGTCTTAAATACTTTGGTTATCTCTGGGGATAATGACCTTATATTTATACTTTTGGTGTTATTATTATTTGTGATAGCTTATTTTTTTATTGTATTGTTAAGGCCCCTAATTAAGCATGCCTATGCTTCTCCGAGTTGCAATTCACATTAAAAAATTGTGATACACCACTGAAAGGGCAGAGTTGTTTATGTAGTTCACAGTCCCGCCACAGGTCTTCAAATCTGAAAACAACTGTAGTGGATCTCCTAAGTTCATAGTTTCACCACAGAGAGAAGATGGTAGGCAACAACAACATGAGATAATAGTTGGACCTTTGAGGTTGAGAATGAGAGCAACAGTTTCCAAAACTAGTCCCTCAAAAAATAAAAATGTATGTGACTGAATGTTAAAAACTGACTACAAATAGTGTTTTCAGTTAATTTGGGCGTCATTGTTACTAAATTCCTCCAAACACGCATAATCTTTAATACATGTTCTTAGTAAAAGCTTAAGTGAAACTAAGTCACCTATTCACTCAGCATTTCAATTACTGTTTAAGTGTTACTGTTTGTAATGTCTAATTGGTATATTTAATGTAAGGTATAAGTAAATTGATGGAAATGAATCGTTCCTTCACACTAGCCATATATAGGCTAAGGTTTTGGATAGATAAGAGTCAAACTGAAAAATTCAATGCCATGGCCAGGATTTGAACCATGGATCTCCTGGTTTCCGTCCATTGAGCTACCATGGCCAACGTGCCGATATGACATTAAATTCTCCAATTGACTCCTATATTTTCCCTGTAAACCACTAGGGGCTCTCATATTCGAGATACAGCGTTTATGGCGACTTACTATTATAAGTGCTTGAGTCCCAGGCTTCATCGTTAAACTCTTATTATTTAAGGTATAAGTTTGTTTGTTTATTTGTTTGTTTGTTTGTTTGTTTTGCTTGCTTGGCTTGTTTGTTTGCTATAAACACCTGGATGACCGAACCTATCTCATTTAAACATAGTTTTCTAACTGGAAACCTATTGTATTTAACATTTTTTAATTTCAACTCTTAAGTGACTTAAAATAACTCATACAAATTTACAGGCCTGGATATTAAGCATATGAGCGAACTGGAGAAGGTATTACCAAAATAACAATAATTTTTCACTAAGAGTGGGGAAAAGCTTTTTATGACTATACCAATAAGGAAACAGCTAAACAAACTAATGAAATAGCAATTCTTCTTTACGTCTGAGATCTAACACCATGTCTATGGTCAAATGGTCAATGTCCCAAACCAGACTGATCCAGATCCCATTCCTGGCTAGGGAGGGGATTTTTTTTTTCTTGTTTTTTCTTTTAAATAAAAACCTTTCCCTACCCTCCACAGAGTCTTGAAGTATGAATAACATGAGTGCGTGATTCATGGTAAAACAAATAAAACCTATATTAAAACTTACAAATCGAGTAATGATAATGTTGAGTTTTTGGTTGGAAGATTGAAACAGCAAAATAAACAATTCCTTTCTTGGAAGTGTTGAAAACAGTGTTGTTATGATAAATTAACTTTAAAGAGAGTCGATTAAAGACACTAGACAACACTTACTTTTAAATTTTTCCGGAACATGTTACTGAGGCTTTGCCTCTATCATCGGCCGGCTCTCGAGAGCCGGCCGATGATAGAGGCAAAGCCTCAGTAACATGTTCCGGAAAAATTTAAAAGTAAGTGTTGTCTAGTGTCTTTAATCGACTCTCTTTAAAGTTAATTTAAGCAAAATAAACATTAAAAATACAATGAATGTTGTGTTCATGACAGCTTTTGATTGGCATTTAACTTCCCAGTTAACATTTTAATAGCAGTATAATATGGATATAGTGAATTATATTGCAATGGCAAAGATTGCTCTTGCTTCTTGTTTTTAATTATGGCTTTCTGTTACTTACTCCATTATCTTTGCTGCATGGACAATTTTAAATGTACTAATCATAGAGTTTACTAAGAATTCAAGTGTCACTTCATTTCATCATTAGACTAATGAATGCAAAAGTTGTCCTGTGATATAAGGTGTATGAGCATATTAAATTTGTTTGAAATTGGATTGTTTGGATAATTTGATTTGAGGTTGTCAACACTTTATTAAAATACATTTTTGATTGCCTGGTATGCACAAGTATTGAACATCTATGTGTAGTACACACTTCATTAGTGTAATAAATTATTGTATTACTAGATATGTGCCTTTATTAAATAACTAAACAGATATAATATAAAGTAATTTTGTAACATGAACAAAAGAGATTTGTTACATGTATTCACATTTTATATGTGATTTAGCCATTTCCAAAGTGGTGGATGTGGTTCTGGATGTGGATAATTTTTATATGCATAAATTTAATTGAATGCTGATAACATTGTTTACTGTATTACATTATTACATAGGGTTTATATAATTAAATAACTACTGTACAAAGAGAAGGTACAAATGTTTAAAGTTTTAATTTGCAATGATTATCTAAAAATTACTCAAACATTTCTTCATACATACATTCATTAATACACTAACATTAACAACATTCATAATACACAATAGCAAACTTTCTTATTCATGCCCAATATACCCTTCTTACCTTTTGGTCTCAATACATACAGTCCCTGGTTTTCCATGTATTGATGACCCTCTGTTCTCTTTTATCCTTTGTTCCAGATTCTGCAACCTTAATTGTTGGTTATTCCTAATCATGTCTCTCTGACTTTCTGCAAATAATCATCTATACTTCTTATGTTATTTTCTCCTTTTACAGACATTTTCCTGATTAGTAATACCTCTTCCGCCTCCTTAAAACTGTTCCATTTTTGTTGCCAAATTTGTTCTCTCCATACCTTTGTTTATTTACAATATAGTATACCATGCCAATCTGTATCATCATCTCCACACATTGGGCATTTCTCTTTATCCTTATCATGTCTAATGCCTTTCAGATTTCTGACTCCTGTCCTCGCCCAAGCAAATCCTTCTCGCCCTAGCTTACTACACACATCCATGCACTTTTCCCTCCCCCATATTATCTTTATTTCCCTATATATCCTCAATGAGCTTTCCTCCCTTGTACTAGCAAATATAACATGACTATCAATATCTTCTAATCTTAATTCTACTTCTTTCCAAAAGCTTCGAAATATGTTCCATACCTATTTTGTTCCATCAATTCCCTTACTTTTTGTGTCTAAGTCTCTTCACATTTGCATCTCAGTTGCATAAAAAAACTTTACTTAATAATATTGCTTTCCTCCAAATTGGCAACTGTATATAAATATTTTATTATCTTTGGGACAACTTTAATCCTAGTTGAATGTCTTCCCAACTCTAGTTGTGCTGCCCCATTAGGTGATGCTAATGGCAGGCCTAAAATATATTTACAAAGACTCTGTTAATAATGTCTACCCATGCTTCATCTACTCCCCATATCTCTGCCCCATGTAGCATTTTGTTTTCTATTATAGCAGTATAGATCCTTTCAAGCCATTTGACATTAATGTCAGGTAATTTCCATAGACAAGCTCTTACAGCACTCATAGCCATTTTACTTTTTACTAAAGCCAGTTTTTTCCGTTCAGTCCATCTATCAACACAACCCAACCTTATCCCCAAATAATCAAATCTCTTTACAACCTCTGCTTCTCATCCATTTATCTCCCATTTCTCATCTTTACACAATCTATATCCTTTTTTAAAACCAGTTGCCTCAGTTGCTCTTCTCAGTCCTCTATACGTTTTGATTACAGCTATAGGTATAACCTTTTCATTAGAAGCCTTTCAGAGTAAGGTAATAGAAATCAGAAATACTGTCTAATATTTCATGTTCAATTATTCCATGAATAACAAGAGTTTTTATTTGTTACGTTAAACATTGCAAATGTATTAAATTAAGTTCTTAAGAGTAAACAGGTTCACCAGAAAGATCATCTAGTCACTGCATAGTAATTTAATAAAGAGTAAGGGGCAGATAATTTAAAATAAGCAAACCATCATTCAAGATGATCAGTTTTGGAAAGGCATAATGAAGTTCCTTTTTTGTTTTTGCTCTTTTCCCATATTTATATGCTTATTTTGAGATATTAATTACTCTGGCTTCGTTTTCTTCTCCAGAACATACTGGGATGTGTTTCAGAGACTTGTCTCCAAGATCATCCTAGATTCATTGCTGGGAAAAGCCAGTGAAATCTTCTCCATTTAGGGAGAATACTGTGTAATATTGTATAACTGGTAAACGAACGTATTGTCATCAAAATGTTTTAATTTCTCCAAGGGGAAATTGTTGAGCAGGGTTGGTTTACACATCAATACAGGCTTATTATATAACTGTTTATTTGCTAATATGTGTATGCACAGCAAAAGGTGAAGTACTACATGGCAAAGCGAGAAGGTGTATCGGAAAAAATTCACAACACAGATGTTTATGTGAAGTTATCACACATACACAGCGACTCCAGTGTATGTACAATCTCTTCAGATACAATCACAGCCACAAGTCATACATTGGCAAGCACTAGAAATCATATGCGGAAAGATTGAATGTTGTGACGAGGAGAAAGTTGGAATCAAAATCCCTTTGTGATTTCTCAGTAGATACTGCTGATTAACTGTCTGGGATTGGATCTATAGCACTTTAACCCTGCAAGTACAGTGAATCAAAGTCAGTAGAATTAATATCTGTAGAATTGTTGTTTCTCTTTCATTTCCAGGGCATGTTTTACATTCGTAACTGTGTCAGGTAGGGGGGGATTTATTTTATATGTGATTTAAACAAACCTATGAATTTGACATTTTTATTTTTTTCATTCAGATCCATCATTATTCAACTAACAACTGATTGTGTTTCATTATTAACTGCAATAATAATAATAATAATAATAATAATAATAATAATAATAATAATAATAATAATAATAATAATAATAATAATAATAATAATAATAATAATAATAATAATAATCATAATCATAATCATAATCATAATCATAATCATAATAATAATAATAATAATAATAATAATAATAATAATAATAATAATAATAATAATAATCATCATAATCATAATCATAATCAGAATAAGAATAAGAGGAATAGGAAGAGGAAGATTAAGAGGAAGAGGAAGAGGAAGAGGAATAGGAATAGGAATAAATAATAAATAATAAATAATAAATAATAAATAATAATAAATAATAATAAATAATAATAATAATAATAATAATAATAATAATAATAATAATAATAATAATAATAATAATAATAATAATAATAATAATAATAATAATAACAATAACAATAACAACAATAACAACAATAACAACAATAATAATTAATAATAATAATAATAATAATAATAATAATAATAATAATAATAATAATAATAATAATAATAATAATAATAATAATAATAATAATAATAATAATAATAATAATAATAATAATAATAATAATAATAATAATAATAATAATAATAATAATAATAATAATAATAATAATAATAATAATAATAATAATAATAATAATAATAATAATAATAATAATAATAATAATAATAATAATAATAATAATAATAATAATAATAATAATAATAATAATAATAATAATAATAATAATAATAATAATAATAATAATAATAATAATAATAATAATAATAATAATAATAATAATAATAATAATAATAATAATAATAATAATAATAATAATAATAATAATAATAATAATAATAATAATAATAATAATAATAATAATAATAATAATAATAATAATAATAATAATAATAATAATAATAATAATAATAATAATAATAATAATAATAATAATAATAATAATAATAATAATAATAATAATAATAATAATAATAATAATAATAATAATAATAATAATAATAATAATAATAATAATAATAATCTAAAATTATATACATAATTTTCTATACCTTAACATTGTGATGCATTTAAATAATGTGTTTATATTACGGCAATGGCTTATTTGTACAGATTGATCATACTTTAGAATTACGTCCTGCAATGTTACGTCATATCGGACGATGAATGGAATGTTAATTGTTCTTTCACACTAGCCGTGTGTAGGACACACTGTGAAAGGGTAGAGCCAGATTGAAAAATTCAATGCCATAGCCGGGAATTGAACCACAGATCTTCTAGTCTCCGTCCAGCCACTCTAAACCATTGTGCTACTATGGCCAACGTGCCGACATGACATTAAATTCTGCAACAGAGTCGTGCTTTCCCAGTAAAGCACTAGGAGTTCTCATAAACACATGAGACAACTACCTTAATGGCGACTTCCTATGCTGTAAGTACTTTAAGACCCGGGTTTTATAGTTCGGACCACTATTAGGTACAACTAATGGAAATTAATTGTTCTTTCACACTAGCAGTGTTAGGACGAACTTGATGAATGGAATGGGTGAAATGATGCTCAAATGAGCCCAGGGTCCACAGAGCATAGTTACACGACATTCGTCTTTAAGGATAATGGAAACCGCGGAAATAAACCTTATCTAGTTAACTCACCCTGACCGAGATTCGAAAAATAGTTGGTTTACCATATACTACGTATAATTACAGAAATTTTTTAATACAGAAAGGTTTCCCTTAATGTCATAGGTTTCTTTTTTTAACCAGAGGACTAAAAGAATTGATAATTATTGAGAAAAGGAATAGATTACTGAAACAATAAGCTTGAGTTTAATTAACTTTAAAGGGTGTCGATTAAGGACACTAAACAACACTTACTTTTAAATTTTGCCGGAACATGTTTCAGAGACTTTGCCTCTATCCTCAGCCGACCATCAAGGCAAAGGATAGAGGCAAAGTCTCTGAAACATGTTCCGGAAAAATTTAAAAGTAAGTGTTGTTTAGTGTCATTAATCGACTCCCTTTAAATTTAATTTATCATAACAACACTGTTTTCAACACTTCCAAGAAAGGAATTGCAATAAGCTTGAGGTTGATTTGTATAGAATAACAGCAATGACAGTGAGACATCTTTCAGTGACAGATCATTGCTGATGTTTGACATTATGCCTTTGCCAGTTGAGTAAATCACATTTTTAGAAATCATTCCTGTTGTACAGATTGATCAGATTGATCATACTGGGAAATTAGTTATATTACCGTGTGCTTGCTGTAGTAGCAATAGTCATTTAATAACAAAAGTGTAGTAATTTAGTTGGTTTTCTAACTTTTTTCCATAATAAAAATTGCTGAAGTATTTGAAAAATATTACAATAAATAATTATGTGGGTACATATTTAATGCATTTATTATCATTAAGATTATTTTTTATTATTATGCACCCGTGTTGCATATAATAATTGGCTGGTGTTTTATATCAGACACACAGCTTCCAAGTGATCTATTTGTGTTTCTTATCACCAGATAAGAACATGATGGCAGCGCTGGTCACTCAAGGTCAATATGCCCCAACACTTTGTCGGTTAGTATATTGCTGTATCACTGGAGTACTGCACGAAAGCATCTGAACTTACTATTTATTTGTTGGGTCACTCCCTTTAATTTACCATGTGATGATTGCTCTTGGCTATGTTGCAGCTTTCATCCCTTCACACAAAGCCATCACATTCTGGTTTTCAACTTTAATGTGGATGGATTCATTTAGTTCTCCTCATTGTTAAGAAATAGACAAAAATACACAGTATAAAAAATACAGATGTCTTTAAGAGACAAAACTTATTTCAAATAATAATTTGTGGCATCAGCTGTTTTTGAGATATGTTATTAGTTTGCCATATTTTTAAAACATGTTACTATTCGGCTGTAGAGTTTGAAATTCAAAGGCTAATACAGTATGCGCCAAAATATACAGTACTGGCAATTAAGTTACTCTTTTACCTTACGCATGGAGATGATAATGTAAATGTTCAAAATATGCTCCATTGCGTTTCAGGCAGTGTTGATAATGATCACGCAGATTTTCCAACATATTCCAGAACGCAGGTGCTGCAGAGTCCCAAAGAACGAGATGATCTTCTGACGTAATGTAGGCACAGTTTTGGGTGGATCTGGACTGTTGAAATCTTTCTCCTTTAACATTCCCCACACATAAGCATCAGGTGGTGTGAGATCGGCAGAATATGGTGGGTAGGGAAAGTACTCGCAGGAAATTACTTGTCCTAGAAAGGTTTCTTGCAGCATAGCCATAGAATGTTGAGGGGTGTGACAGGTCGTTCTGTGTTGTTGGAACCACTGTATATTCATCTGCACGTTCGTGGCATGACAGAACCTTCTTAGATCCTGAATAAAGGGCCTGATCAACATGTTCCTATAGCATTCCTGGTTAACAGTAAGAGATGCACCATCATCATTCTCTATGAAATACGGACCTAGCACACCGTTTCCTGACACTGCATGCCAAATCATCACATGATTTCTGGATTTCTGTCTGTCCTCTTGAAACTAAGAAATCGAGTTGTGTGATGATTGATAGAACTGTCCAGGTGTATGTGACTTCTGTCGGAGAACCACACATTGAACAAGAAATCTGGATCATCATACACCATGGCCAAAAATTGTGCACAATATTCTACCCTGACATGTCTGTCGTGCTCCATCAGTCGTTGCCCAACCTGTATTCGGTACGGAAATACACCTGTGTCTTTAAAAAATCATCGAAGTGACGTATTGCTGATGTTTAATTTCAGGAATGTTCGCCGAAGTCTTCAATTTGGAGACTGCAACACCTAATTGAGGATAGGTCCATGATTTTCATTTGTGGATACAATTACTGGCCTACCAGACCTTCCCTTGCACTGACACAATACACTGCACATACAACGACATTTTTTAACAATGGACAGCATAACTATGTT
Organism: Mantis religiosa; assembly: GCA_030765055.1. NCBI lineage: Eukaryota > Metazoa > Arthropoda > Insecta > Mantodea > Mantidae > Mantis > Mantis religiosa. The sequence goes on along the minus strand of CM060952.1, from coordinate 145,116,800 downwards.
GCTAGGTGCTGGCTTATTGAAGTGTTCACAATATTGTTCCATCATTAACTTTAAACTCGACCCACCTTGATAACAGTTTCTGTACAAACAAAAATAATAATTCACTATAAGCATTTTTTCCTCTGTCATGAGACCCATTGTCGCTTCCAGTCACAAAGCACAATACCCAACTAACTATATATCATGGCAATGTAACAACATACAGATGCTCAGGCATGCGCATGCATACTGTGCAAAATGAGTACTGTATATTTTGGCGCATATTGTATATAATGACAAGCTTTTAATCAGCTATCAATTTGTTTTCTCCTATCCTTCTTGTTCCTACAGTGAGATGTGTTATGAAATTATTTCTGCAGACATGAATAATGTGAAGTAGATTGAAGAATAAGCCTTTGTAAAAATATTTTGTAGAAACTAATATATAAACAAACAATAGTGGGCAGAGGAAATCATGTAAATATAACTCATAAATAGTTTTTTTACTCATAGTAATGTTAACTGTCTATTTTGTTTTTTTATAAATATATGGTGATAGGATTGATAGAGTCAACATGAAAAATTCAATGCCATGGCTTGGATTTGAACCACGGATCTACTGGTTTCCATCCAGTCGCTCTTACCCATTAAGCTACCATGGCCAATTTGCCATCATGACATTAAATTCTCCAATCGACTCATATATTTTCCTGGTAAATCACTAGGGGTTCTTGCATCAGAGATACACAGTTTGTGGCGACTTACTATTGTAAATACTTGTGTCCTTGGCTTCATCATTATTATTTAAATTGATGGAATTTATTCATTTCTTCACACTAGCCTTATACAGGCTAAGGTATTGGATTGGATTGAATTTTTAATGTTGACTCTTATCAATCCAATACCTTAGCCTGTATGTGGCTAGTGTGAAGAAATGAATAATTTCCATCAATTAACTTAAATATGAGGATAGGTTCATAAGTTTCAGACCCTGACAATAAAGATTATTACCTGTACATGATTTTCTTGTGATACCTAATGAAATTAAATAACTGCAGCCATAACTTGTGCTCTACTGTCTTCAGTTTAGATATAGAGGTATACACAGAAGGTTCAAATATATGTATAGGTTCTGACATGTTAAAAATTTAGTATCAAGCAGTGATTAAGTTTTTCTCAAAAGAAGAACTTATTTCAAATAAAACTTAACAACAGTTGTTCAGTGCACATGGGGAAGCATTCCCTTCATATTCTAGTGTAAAAGAATGAGCCAAAATGTTTCCCATTTCATCTTTCTTTTTTATATATATTAGCAAGCTTTATTATTTAACAAAATAGCAATCATGCACTTTCTATAGATTGGGAAATGAATTATTCATTCATCAATTCAAAGCTATCTGTTAAAATTAAGCAAAAGAAAGTACATGGTGGTACTCGTTGATTAATTAATTTTATTGCTCTTCCTATAAAAAATACCGCCTTATAATGGATAAAAATACACTAAAGTCAGAGAGTATGTTCTTCACAAGATATTGTCGCGAGCCCATTGTTGATTGAGGTGGTGAGGCATTCAAAGGGACAGCCAGTCAGTGCGGAGATGAAAGCTTGCTGAAACGGCGGTCGGAAGGAGACAGATTTCTCGAGAGTTCTAGTTCTTTGTTCTAGCCGCATCTCGATTGTTTGAGAAAAGTCCGGAATGTGAGTAATGTATAAAAAAGGGAGCCTGCCCGCCACGGGAGTCAGTCGGTAATTGAACTCGCATGCGATAACAGCTGTGTTGTGGTCGTTGACCTTGCAAGTTGTATTGTGTAGTGACGTAATTCTGAACTGCTGTGTACAAAGTGTGTTTCAACCGAAATAAAGTGCAATTTGTGGTGTTTGTAACCTGGACTTTTAATTTCACGAACCCACAGAGCCACAATATGTTAGTGTAGTCTTAGATTTCTGAAATAATATGAAACATGCTTCATGTAATTAAATACGGCAAGCTTGGTTTAACACCATTCTCAACATCATATGCACAAAGCTGAGGGAGCTTTTAGTCATAAAATAAGATCTGAAACTTTCATGGCGGCGAAGCCCAAGAGCATCTAGAATACTTTGTCATTTTAGTGAAATTTAAGGCACATTAGTAGCTGTCTAAAGAACGTGCATAATAAATGTGGAAAACAAATAACTGAATACATGAATGTCTCACAAAATTACATTTTTCTAAACACACAGAATTCTGTGCATGATAAAGACTATAAGGGAAAGGGAAAGGTCTTATTCAAGCAAGTCAGCCCAAATGAAATGCAGATTTGGATCCTTTGCATTACTAGGTGACTTCCCACTATCATCAAAAAGGACGATAATTCCTCAGAGTACCTGACTGGAACATTGTAAATAGTTGAAAGGACCAATAAAGAGAAACAAAGACCTGTTAAAATTTCTGAGAAATGTTCCAGTCCTTTCTGTTTATCTTCTTATTTAACGCAAATTTGAAAAACAAAACTACATAATGAGCTGTCAGAATTTCTTTGAATTAGACCTCTTGACTTTCTCTATTCACAGCTGCAATTGTGCTAGTGTTTGTTAATAAACAAAGAAGCCAAATAAATGAAAGGTGAAAATAAAGCTTTTCATCTGTTATATTGATTAAAAAAAGGGGAAGCAACTAGTATTATTTTATTGTTTTATGTCTTTGTATAAAACTTCATTCCTTTGTAAATATATTTATGCCCTCATGTTACCTACAAAAGCACACAATCTTAGCAGAAAACCTTAAAACAATTGTACTGTAAAAATATTTAAAACTAGAGCAGGTTAAATGCTACCTGCACAATGCAGTGCATTATGAGTAATGAGAACATGTGATGAAACTGTGATGTAAGTAAACAGTGAGAGATTGATCTCAAACTATTTGTAGTTGGTTTATTAAAAAAGGTCTTATTCAAGCAAGTCTGCCCAAATGAAATGCAGATTTGGATCCTTTGCATTACTAGGTGACTTCCCACTATCATCAAAAAGGAAGATAATTCCTCAGAGTACCTGACTGGAACATTGTAGATAGTTGAAAGGGCCAATAAAGAGAAACAAAGCCCTGTTAAAATTTCTGAGAAATGTTCCAGTACTTTCTGTTTATCTTCTTATTTAACGCAAATTGAGTGAGAGTGAGCGAGAGATTGCTCCATTTGGAGCATTTATTTTCTGTATGGAAAATGCAAGACATCTATCTTGTTAAGAACAATAATTGTTACATATACACCTCAGTGGAACTCTCTCACTTTAATGCATATCAACCAATGCTTTAAGTGCTTACAGTAATCTGAGAAACAGAATGTACACATCTCTGTTCTACTGTACATATCTGCTTGTATCATAAAATACTCTAAAACTGAGGATTATGGTGTATATATCAGGTATAAAATATTGTCTCTCACAAGTTGTGTAAATGGAAATTTCTTAAAATTAATTAAGCTTATATGTTACTTTTTCTAGCTCTATACACCTCTGCATGCTGCTGCAGCAAGTGGCAATGTAAATGTAGCACAGATTCTTCTAGATAGTGGTGCAGAAGTGGATGCCCAAAACTCCTATGGCAACACACCTTTACATATTGCGTGCCTGAATGGTCATAGCAATGTGTGTAGTGAGCTTGCTTATTATGGTGCTACTATTAATGCTACAAATTACAGAGGGCAGGTAAAGCATCTTATTCATTAACAAAGAATATTGATTGAGGAATGTAAAGACAATTTCTGTGGAGACTAATGTAGCTATCACATATTTTTGTGGTACTATGAAGTTTTTAAGATGTTTGAAAAATCTTTAGGTACATGTGCTTGGATTATGCCTGCAAATGATATTTTTCACTTTAACAAGATACTGCTCATGCAGTACTCTATTCATTTATAACTGGAATATTCTTTGGGTTGCAAGGTTAGCTGGTGGTGGTGTATTTCTCAGAAATCTCAACTTTTGTCCTACACATTTTGGGTAACTTTTTAAGTCCAATGTGTAAGGACTATTATACAACAGTTTAACTTACAGGCTGCTTAATGTACTTTTAAACAAGATAGAATAATCAAAGAGTACAATAATATAATACACATTGCAGAATATAATGGATTCAGTGCTGAATTGGTCAAAAGGAAAATTGAAAAATTCAAAAGACAACAAAGATGCAAACAAGTACTACTCTTTCCCCAATCAGCAATAAAACTTCATACAGAAAATGTACATATCCCAGAGCTACACACCTTTACCAAAATGTCTTCAAAGAGCACAACATTATTTTGGCCCCACAGAACAAATTCAGTGTACAACACCTTTTGAAATCACATAATACAAAGGAGATACCTACAGAGAAAAAATCAGGTGTGACAACTTATACATTGGAAAAACTAAAATGAATTTGAACATTGGGCTTAAAGAGCATTTTAGGAACATCAGGAACAAAGAAATAGATAAATTGGCGGTATTTTAGTTAATTGATGGAAATTAATAATTTCTCCACACTAGCCTTATATAGGCTAAGATATTTGATGGATAGAGTCAACATGAAAAATTCAATGCCATGGCCGGGATTTGAACCACGGATCTCCTGGTTTCCGTCCAGTTTCCCTTAACCTTTGAGCTAACATGTCCAAAGTGCCGTCCTGACATTAAATTCTCCAGTTGACTCGTATATGTCCGCGGTAGACCACTAGGGGCTCTTGGATATTTCATGTTAACTCTATCCATCAAATATCTTAGCCTATATAAGGCTAGTGTGGAGAAATTATTAATTTCCATCAATTAACTAAAATATTAAGAGTTAAATGATGAAGCCTGGGACTTAAGTACTTACTATTGTAAGTCACCACAAACGGTGTATCTCGGATGCGAGAGCCCCTAGTGGTCTACCGGGGACATATACGAGTCAACTGAAGAATTTAATGTCAGGACAGCACGTTGGCCATGGTAGCTCAAAGGTTAGGAGCGACTGGACGGAAACCAGGAGATCTGTGGTTCAAATCCTGGCCATGGCATGGAATTTTTCATGTTGACTCTATCCATCAAATTGGCGGTAGCGTACCATTTTTGGAAGGATAATCATGATATAAAACGAGAAATCCTCTTATTAAAAAGTGTCTAAGGTCTAGCTGCATTAACCACATGGGAAAAAATTTTCATAAAGAAATATGAAAGAAAATTGTTTGCTTTGAAGAGAGCCCAAACTTCAAGTTCATCTAGATACTGACAGAGACACCCCTATCACCTCCAAGAAGTTCACCAAACCAACATCCATTAGTCGACAACAGCTGATGTTAGGAAGGTCCTAACGAAACGCATTCTAGGTAAATACTAGCAATAAATGGAGCATTGAGTACTAGTTCGACTCAAAATTATATTAATTTTTTAAGGTTTGAGTGGTCTCCCATTGTTAGGCCAAGAGTAGCAGAAGCCATCACTTCAGAGAAATAGCTCAATGAGTGTATCAATAGGCTAAACTCAATTCCAACCTAACCAACATTTCAAAACTCAAAAATCACTTTAGGCCAATATTGAACAATTTCTGGGAAGTACATTGTTACCTAACCTTCAGCGTAAGCAACATTCTAGTTTTGTGTGAGTGCTTTCACAACATAGAAAACCATTCTTTCCTTTTTTTTTTTTTAAATTGCTTTACATTCTCGCTTTGAGTACCTGCTTTTTTGAAACCTCATGGTGACAGATTTCACAGACCTAAACAAATGCAATTGTTATGTGAACTAATAGATCTCTTTCTCTGCCTTCAACATAAACAACATGGTTCAACATAAACATAATTGAATACATATTTTCTCAGAATTCTTAAATATTTGTTACATCAAGTAATCTACTCATGGGTAAAGCAGTTTTGAACATGTAGTTTGCACTCAATAGCTAAAATATTAGTTATGCATGGAAATAAAGGGAATGCGGCTTTTGTAGTGAATGTGCTGTAGCTGTGTTTGTTTTTTCTTTTCCTTTATCTTTTTATGTAATCTTAACAGTTTCATTAAATCTTTAAGTCTTGCAGCTCATGTGACTGTTAGATTGCAGTATCTTTTGAAGTAAAATAATATCACATAATGTGCTAAGATTACTTCTATTCTTTAAACTGTTTTTTGATATAGTTATTTGTACTTTCATATTTCTTAGTCGAATATATTGTATGATTACAAAATGTGAAAAGTTCTTAATGCAGTACTTACTGGATCAGCAGATGACTTACGTTCATATGTTTTGAAGTTGTAATTGGCAAAAATAAAATTTTATATTATTATTATCATCATCATCATCATCATCATCATCATCATCATCATCATTATTATTATTATTATTATTATTATTATTATTATTATTATTATTATTATTATTATTATTATTATTATTATTATTATTATTATTATTATTATTGTTATTGTTATTGTTGTTATTGTTGTTATTGTTGTTATTGTTGTTGTTGTTGTTATTGTTATTGTTATTGTTATTGTTATTGTTATTATTATTATTATTATTATTATTATTATTATTATTATTATTATTATTATTATTATTATTATTATTATTATTATTATTATTATTATTATTATTATTATTATTATTATTATTATTATTATTATTATTATTATTATTATTATTATTATTATTATTATTATTATTATTATTATTATTATTATTATTATTATTATTATTATTATTATTATTATTATTATTATTATTATTATTATTATTATTATTATTATTATTATTATTATTATTATTATTATTATTATTATTATTATTATTATTATTATTATTATTATTATTATTATTATTATTATTATTATTATTATTATTATTATTATTATTATTATTATTATTATTATTATTATTATTATTATTATTATTATTATTATTATTATTATTATTATTATTATTATTATTATTATTATTATTATTATTATTATTATTATTATTATTATTATTATTATTATTATTATTATTATTATTATTATTATTATTATTATTATTATTATTATTATTATTATTATTATTATTATTATTATTATTATTATTATTATTATTATTATTATCTGAAAATCAGCTTTAACTTCTATCTTAGCTCTGAGAGAGAACTTTCGTTAGCACCACTGACAGAATTGAAGATGTGAATTCCAGAATTAACTAAGCAATGTTTATTTTTTTCATAGTTCATAATGTGGAGATAAAATGTAATATATCAGAGACATCAGATTTGATTCTTAAAGATACAATTATTGTGGAAATTATACTTACTCACACCAACTATGTTTTGGATAAAATAAACACACATGAATTAAAAGGACTCACACAAATTTTACTTATCTATTGGACAAAATGTTACATTAATAATTTATACCCTGAGAATAATAGATTTTCAAAACATTTGGTTGTTGGTGCTTCTGTTTGTAAGCTGTCCAAGGACACTGATAATGGCCTTGAGACATACAGTAATTTATTGCACACTCAGTTGTTATTGAATAAATAAATAATTTAAAATAAGCCATAAATTAAACATTTTATATATTTTATTTTTCTTGGAAAAGTAATAATAAGCTTAATATAATTTTAAGTCTAACTAGTACTCAATGCAGTGTTGATATTAACTGAGAATGTTAGGAAGGTCCTAACAAAATGTGTTCTAGGTAAATATTAGCAATATATGGAGCATTGAGTACTAGTTAGATTCAAAACTATATTAATTTTGTGTTTCATTGTATCATTGTCCTTAATCACAGGAATGATACGCTTATTTACAAAAATTGTTTTAAAAACATCTGGTAAAGTTACTAAACTGTAATTGTAGTTAGGAGCTACATGATAATATATTTATGGTCACTGAAATCTAGACATTTTTGTACTAAAGAATATACTAGTTTTGAAAACTGGTTAAAAGGAAATATGATGGATTATATCAAGGAAGCATATTTTTGGCTTCCTTGGAGATTTGGCCAAAGCACTTTCTTCTAACATACTGTAAGTCAATATTTGAGGCTAAAGAATATACTATTGGCTAACAGAAATGTGAACATTGGAAACTACAGTAAGTTGTGTGAGTTTTGAAGCATAATTCAAAATCAAATGAATTGATAATTCAAAAGTTGCAATCAGAGAGTTAGTGTTGAAAGTTCCTTGTTGAAGCTCCAACTGGAAACATTTTGATGATGAAGGTTGTTCTACTTTTTGGTATCTTAAGTGAATATTGTAGTCAGGAACTTGCAAATATGGTTATGCTGTATGGTCATACTGAAGTTAGAGGTACAGTTGTTAAGTATCTGAAACCAAGACTGATAAAATAAGATTTTCACTACAGTAAAAAAAAAATGTTCTGTTAATGATCACAGGGGATATTCTGAGGGAAGGTTCTTTATTAATTCCAAGGAAGGATGTATTCAGAAAAATTCAAAGCATGTAGCAAAGTGCAGTTCTTGGCTAATGTAAACAGACAAACAACTCTCAAAAATGAGGAATCAAATGGTGAAGCATATGTAATTTACAACCAAAGTGAGAAGTCAATTGTGGACGATTGGTCTGTAAAACATGTCCTTAGTTAAAATTTGGTAAGTAAAGCAATAATGTGTGATCAATTAACTCCTCGGTAGTTTTTGTAAAAGACACATTGCTACTTACAATGAACTTACCAGTTCTGTGATGGAAGAAGGAGAAAGATGCCAGTCATAAAGTGTCATGGGGTAGGCAAGAGTACATCTGTTGCTGAAGGATATTTATAAGTCAGTGTGGCGTAAAAAATGGCATTTTCAGGATGTTAGTTGGACTTCTACTTAACTGACTTCCTGTTGATATATGCAGAGATTATCTTTTAAATAAAGTACATGATTTAGGATTTACTATGTGCAGTGGTTTAATCATTGTCATTTCTAACTCTGCTGTTATTAATTATAGTTAAATATGTGGAGAGGGCTTAAAAATATATTTATTCTGAGGACAATGGTGTTAGTGGTATGTTTATATTTTATTTCTTAAAGTTTTTGCAAAATTGCTTAAATTGAATGCATTAAAAATAGTTTGGTTTTATTATATTGCCTTGATAAATTGTATAAGTGTATGCTGGAAGATGCCAGCAATTCTGGACTCGTCTCATACCTAAAACAATAATTATTCTATAACAAACTAGTGTACTTGAAATATGTTTCCAAACTAGGAATAGAGTTATTTTAAGGAAAGTCATCTTCCTCATTCTAATGAGTATTTGCATTCAAAGATAACATTTTGGTTAAATCTGAAGCTGTAAAACGTTTTTGATATGACTTGAAACAATAATGGCCTAGACTAATGGCTTTTAAGTGTGCTTTAAAGCAACAGCTCCATTTCAGTAGATTTACTAGCATATAAAAGATCTTCTGCAGGACAAAATTGTGACACACCGCTGGTGCTGATTTGATCCTGGCAATAAACATCATTAAAGAGCATTTTTTGAACCTAAAACTAACCTAGTCTAACCTAAAAGTAACTTAAACCTAACCCGAAAGCTTATCTATCTCTAACCCAAACTTAATCCTAACCTATTTTCATAAATGAATCCTAACCTAACTGGACCTCACCTAACCTGAACTGACCTGGCCTGACATTACAGGCCGAGCACAACTTGATTTACACAAACTGACCTGAGCTGACCTAATGACACAAACTGACCTGAGCTGACCTAACCTCTTTGGACATTACATAACTTATCCAGACTGGACACAATGCAGCATAACTTAACCATACCTAACAATAACATGTCCTGACCCGACCATACTGGACCTGAGCTGATGTAAGCTAATCTAAGTGGCCAGCTGACCTTAAAGAGTCTTGACCAGACCTGATGGGGAAAAAACCGGGACTAGACTGGACTGGTCTTGAATGGAACAGACATGACTTGATTTGACCATACCAGCCAGGACAAAATGCTAACCTGATATAAACAGACTTGACATGAATGGATATGACCTGCACGATCTTGATCTGTCTGAACTGGCCACATCTGACCTAACCTGACCAGACGTAATCCAAAGGTAACCTAAACCTAACCAAACTCAAGCTTCATTGGGTGAAGCAGATATGACATAACCAGGCTATTGACCTGACTAGACATGACCTGACATAATCTAACTTAACCAATTAGACCTGATTGAGCCATACATAACCAGACCAAACTTGATTGGACCGGACCTAAAATAACCCTATCTAATCTGACCAGAGCTGGCCTGATATCTAACCTGACATAACCTAACCAGGCCTAACCCTATCCTGATCCGAGTGGGCTGTACCTGACGTAACTGAACATAACCCTACATAATCTAACGTGGCTTTCCATAAACTAACATGATCTTGCATAACCTAACCCAATATTACTGTTACTGCAACAGCTATTCCACAGATGTTATTTTATTTGCAGATGACACTAATATCCTAATAAAAGGAAACACTCAAGAAAGCGTACAGACCAAACTCAATGATACTTTATGTAAACTACACACATGGTTTCAGAAGAATGAACTAATCATAAATAAGGATAAGACTATTGCCATTTCATTCCATACTTGCCAAAATAGAAATGTGGTCAAACCTCCAATAGTATTTGATAAAACAGCCATTAGCTACAATAATGAAACAAAATTTTTGGGATTACATATGAATGAGAACATGAAATGGACCACACATATTCAACATTTAATAA
>CM060952.1:144896131-145101131 GCA_030765055.1 Mantis religiosa | reverse complement strand
ACTGTGATTGTGAGTATGGAAGTGTTTAGAAGTAAAATAACTAAAGATAAAATTAGCAGTTCTACCATAACATCATAAGGTGTAAAATTATTACCAAAGAAGCAGGAAGTCAGCATACTGTATGTTATACACTGGAGCAATGAAAAAGATTGCTTACAGTATACCTAAAATGTGAAAAGGGTTTTCTTCCTAAATGCTAAATGCATTAAATTATGTAAATGCTCTTAATAAATACCAAATTAATGTTTGGAATCTATATAGCATCATTATAATTAACTTAATTGTATTAAATGTAGTACTTTACATTTTAGTAGCTGTACAAAGTGAAATCCCTTTTTTTAATCAGTATTTTATTTTATTAAAATTGCTAGATTCAATGTGTAAGTGTTAACACTAGTGCTGGAAAACTACAACCATAACTGAAGGGTATATAGTCTTGATGTAGATCACACTGAAATCATTGATCTTACTATTGAGTTGTGTACTGCATGTTTTTATGTAACAACACATTATAATTATTATATTTGTAATAAAATATAGTGATAAATAATAAACCTAGTGTAAAAAAATACAGTGCAAAATTCACCTTAACTCACTTTATTGGTCACTAAAATTATTAGTCAAAAGCTAACCTATAATACCTTCTGTATTTACAAATACACACCCTAAACATCTCTATTTAATGTTGTGTCTCTGTGCATGTACAATTTGCCGTGCATGTAATTTCTCCAACGTACACACAATGTGTCTCTTACATTGCCCTGTTTGCCAACTCTGACACAACTACAATATTTGCTCATGAACTGCTCCACTGCACTGCACTGCACTGCACAGCACAGCACAGCACAGCATAGCACATCATAGCACAGCATAGCACAGCACACACTGCTACAGACTTATCACTATGGAGTTGGAATGCATGCACTCCTGCAGACTGACGTCCAACTCTGACTTCACAACTTTTCTGTACTGAACTGTCAGCTCAACTAACTTAACTGTCTGACTTTGCACCATCTTGTGTAGCCTACCAGTGTGGTAGGAAGATTCTGGAAGGAGAATGCTTTTGACTCCTGAAGTTTGAATGTTCTAGAAGGTTAATGAGACTTGCATATCTGGCTTTGTAAAGTCAGCTGATAGTTATCCTTAAATGTTGCATTTTTGCTTCTTTTGCCAACAAACAACAAGGTGATGGAATGAATTGACTCACACTTAATTTTTTCATAGAGCCACCTGCTATGGCCATTAAATATCTTATAGTGCTAAATGCCATTCACGTTATTTCAAGAAATATGATATTTCATCTCAAATTATAATAAAATTATTATTCTTTGTTCTGTGCTATATATTTATTTACTATCTATATCTTATTAATAGATTGTTGAACAGAAATTAATCTGGTGACAAATGTGGAAACAATGGAAGAAGGAGAAACAGAGGGGATTTGTTATGATCCATTGGCCACAAAAAGTAGAGGGGGGGACAAGCATTGTAGGTAGAGCAGCAAAAGAAGAAGAGTAGAAGGGGAAAAAGACATAAGAAGCAGAGGCATTCCCAACTGCAGCAGGAAGAAGAGTGACATCTTGGAAGAAAAGAAAAAAAAAAGGCAAGGAAGTCAAAGTGCTGAGTGATTGTGCTATTGTGAGGGGAGAAGTAATATATGTCAGAAATATGCAAGGGGCAGATAAGATAGCAAAGAAGAGGGGACTAAAAATAATAAATATAATTGAAAAAAGAAACTGTAAAGGTGGTCAAAGAGAGAAGGTAACATATGAAGGGAATTAAATTCAAGATGAGTCATATTTTAACATACAAGCTTCACTTACGTACCTATATTGAGGACATGTTTCGCGAACTCTTGCTCGCATCTTCAATTTTGTTGTGACTGATGCTAGATCCAGTGGATGGGTAGTTTTGGAGTTGTTGCTGCTATCTGTTGATTTCTTGATGAATTTAAATGTGGGGTTGTCTTCTGGCGGGATTTCAAAATTCATGAGGTAATTTTTGTGCTTTTCTGTGTTGCTTTTCTCCTAGATGACCAGCTCCCTCGGTTTTAAACCATCAACAATAGTAAAACTTTAACAACTGCTGAACAGTAATATATCAAACCAGACAACCCTACTCTTGCAAGATTATATGGATTACCTAAATTACATAAACCCAATATACCTATGAGACCCATAGTAAATAATGTCAGAACTCCAACTTACCATCTGACAAAATGGCTATCAGAAAAATTTCAGTCCTTTCCACAATTCAATACACTCAGTATAAAAAACTCATTAGACCTGGTTGAAAAAATACAAGATTTCAAACTAAAACCTCAAGACACTTTAGTATCCTTTGATGTCCGCTCCCTCTTCCCTAGCATCCTAATAGACGAACTCATGATACAACTAAACAAAATGGCTAACTTCTATAAACCTAGATACAGATATAATTGAAGATTATTTGGCAAGATTATTTGACAGAAATATGCATACATCAAAATTTTTTGTCTTGGGAGGGAAGTATATAAGCAGATTTCAGGACTGGCTATGGGAAGCCCACTATCATCATTTTTAGCCAACTTATACATGAACTCTTTCAAAATACACATAACTAAAGCTTTCCCACACATTTTTAAAACATGGTACCGATACATAGATGACATATTTGCAATAATACACAACAAACAGATAGATGTACTTTGAAATTACTCAACCTACAAGAACCCAGCATACAGTTTATGGCAGAAACTGAAGAGAACAACACACTACCTTTCTTAGACCTAAAAATCTCAATAAACAATGGAAAAGTGGAGTTTGTTATACACAGAAAAGCAACGCATACAGATAATTACATCGAAGCTAAGAGTTTCAACCCAACACCACACAAATATGCCATTAACAGTCCCACACACAGATTAGCTAACCTACCCCTCAGCCAGCAAGAATACCACAAAGAATAGGAAAACTGCAATAAAAATGGATAAAGAAAATCTTAGTAGACAAAAAAATAAAATCATTCCAACATAAAAAAAGATTAAAATAAATCACAGCTCTTTCACCACTAGAACAAGGAATAAGATTCTCTAAATTTTCATACCACCGCTGGGCTACAAAAAAATTCCAAAAAAATATTCAAGGACTATAACGTAGCACTGGCACCAAAAAGCAATTATAACATATAAAACCTACTAAACTGCAACAATATAGACAGGATAAAACCAGAGGAAATATCAGGCATTTACAGGATAAAGTGTAAAGACTGAAAAATGTTACATAGGAAGGATAAAAAGAAACATAGGTACTAGGAAGAAAGGATTTCAGCCATCTAAGATACAAGAATACTGAAAAGTCTGCAATAGCAGCCCATTTCTGGTCTGAAAATCAGAGATTGAAGAAAACACTGAACTACTGAAATATGTGCATAAACCGAGGGAGCTGGTCATCTGAGAGAAAATCTACATAGAAAAGCACAAAAATCAACTAATGAATTTTGAAATCCTGCCAGAAGACAACTCCACATTTAGATTCATCAAGAAATCAGCAGATGGCAGCAACAAGTCCAAAACTACCCACACCACTGGATCTAGTGTCAGCTGCAACAAAGCTGAAGATGCGAGCAAGAGTGCGTGAAATATGTCAATATAGATACGTAAGTGAAGCTTATGTGTTAAAATATGACTCGTCTTGAATTTAATTATGTTTCGCTTCACTGTGGTGTTCCAAAAGAAGTAAACATTCTATATATGAAGGGAAATTTTTACCAAGAAGATCGAGATCTAGATATAGTTGAAAAAACTATTTCTAGTTGGTTTTCATCACTTACATTTTTGTATTATTGAAGGACTAGTTTCAGAAGTCTACTACCCTTCATTTTCAACCTCTTTCCAACTGGAGTGATGAAGTGTCAAAAAACCGACTGCAAATAATTTTTTCAATTCATTTTGACGTCACTGTTACTAAATTCCTCCAGTCACAAATAATATCTAGATATAGGTTTAAATTAATAAAGTGCCCATTTTCAAAAGAAAAAAAGATATGTAGGTTATGGGATTAGAACTGATATTTTAGAATTTGAAGGAATTAAAAAGTAAACAAGGACATTATAGAAAGGTAGTCAGACTGAAAAATTCAATTCAGTATCCGGAATTTGAACTATGGATCTCCCGGTCTCATCTGGTTATTCTAACCACTGAGCTACCATGGCACTGAGCCAGCACGACATTAAATTCTCTAACTCACATTTTTTCCAGTAAACTACTAGTTCTCATATACACATGAGACAACTACATTAGTGGCAACTTAAAATGCTGCAAGTACTGTCGGTGTAGATAGATGTGAACAGTGTAAACATGTGCAGAGGCATGATTCAGTTGGCCAGTATATTGGCGAGTAGCAAGCAAGCGAGGAAACTTGCTCTGCCTCTTTTCCCCCATACCTTATACTGTGCATCTGACTGCTCTCATCTGTTTGCATGGACAGTACTTTAAAGTCCCAGTTTTTATAATTCAGACTGCTACTAAGCCAATTAATGGAAATTAATTGTTCATTCACACTAGCCATGTGTAGGACAAATCTTGGAAGGAAAAAAGATGTTGGGAAAAATGTGAGTCATTTAGAGAATTTAATTCTGTAGTGGCACATTGCTATAGTAGCTCAGTGTTATAGCAACTAGATGGAGGTTGGGTGATCCATGGCTCAAATCCTGGCCATGGCATTGAATTTTTCAGTCTGCTTCTACCTTTTGAAACCTTGTTCTACACATGGCTAGTGTTAAAGAACAAATTAATTTCCATGGACATTATAAGAGTAGTAGAAACTTGGCTTGAAAATAAAGTAAATATAGAGCTGGACAAGTTTAAATCTATATGGAAGAAAGCAAACAAAAATAGTGATGGACGAAGAGCATCAGGAGGAATAGGAAATCTGATTAGGAAGGATCTAGAAGTGATTGTAGACACAAAGGGTTAGGGAGAATGTTGTTTTGTGGTTATTAATTAAGCAATTAGATAAAATTAATGTGAAAATAGGAATAGCATTAGTATGTAATCCTTCAAATTCATCAGTTTTTCATAATCCCAGATTATGTGACTTAGAGGAGGCTATGGAAGAATTGAAAAAGAAGTTAATAAGTATGAAATTTTTAATAATGGAAGACTTTAATACAAGAATAGGAGATGGAGGATATAGAAGGACAAGATATATGGGGAGGCCTAGAAAATAATAAAAATAATTCAATTTTATAGGATAATAAAGAGATAATGGGGGAGAGAAAGATACATAGACCAATATAACAGAAGGAGAGGGAAGGAATGGCTTGGATAAGAACTGGATCAATGTACTTAAGAGGGCTAAGAGGCAGCAATAAAGAAATATGTGAATTAGTGGAGAAAAATAAAGCAGCGTATATTAATATAATTTGAGTCTAACTAGTACTAAACTCTGTGTGTTTCGTTAGGTCCTTCTTAACATTAGTTGACATTAGCTAAGGATGTTAGGAAGGTCCTCACAAAATGTGTTCTATGTAAACACTAGCAATATATAGAACATTGAGCACTAGTTTGACTCAAAATTGTATTAATTTTGTGCTTCATTATATCATAGTCCTTACTCATAGGAATAGCATCTATTGAGATTTAACTGTATTGGAACACCACAGTGAAGCGAAATAATTATTAATTTTTAGATGAGTCTTATTTATTACACATCTAAAAATTAATAAATAGCATATATTATTTGACAAAGTATAGAGAACTAGCAGTATGGAGACATGAAGTGTGGGAGAAGAAAGAAATGAAATGAAATGTGTAGTGTTTAACACCCGCTTTTAGTACATACGGCACCGCAGGCGATGACACTGATGATACATGAGATGAAGATGGAGCACCGGTGGAATGAGATGGCGGGGGAAACCGGAGATCTCGGAGAAAACCCGCCCCAGCGCCGTGTTGTCCACCACAAATCTCACTTTGCGGTCTCCTGGGATCGAACCCGGGCCGCCTTGGTGAGAGCCAAGTGGTCTAACCACGGCGCGGCCTTGGAGAAGAAAGAGAAAAAGGGTGAAGCAAGATGATAGCTATAAGAATGGTTACAGGTAAAAATGAAAGTAGAAAGTGAAATATGAGAAACTAAAGATTGGAAAATAAAAAATGCTGGGACATCTAGGGAAGATGGATAGCAAATTAAATTAGATGACACGTAGGTATGTTATACTACTCAGTAATGCTAGAAGTCTTACATGCTAAGCAATCTGAGTTAGCTAGTGTAAAAATTGCCATTAGGCAATTTATACAACTAGGTTAAGTAAAATGTGTATGTAATATGTATAATATATTGTAAATAGGTTAATATAATATAAAAATTATTTGTGGTTGGTTTATTGACACTCGTCACTTACTTTTTCATATATTTATGAGAGACTAGTTTCAAAGGCCCTGGCCTCCATTTTCAATCTCTTCCCAACTGGCATCTGTTGTTATCTGCTCTCTCTGGTGGTGGAACTATGAACTTTTTTGTCAAATTATCTGCTGGCGGGATTTCAAAGTTCATTACGCGATCCTTATTTTTCCAGATGAATATGTTCTCCCATGTTGTCAATCTATTTTGGTTTATCACTCCTTTTAATAATTTTGGATTTGGATCAATGTCATGGTTTTCATTCCAAAAATGAAATGCTACTGCTGACTTGTCTTCTTGTATCAATCTGATGTTTCTAAAGTGTTCTTTGACTCTGGTTTTTAAATTTCTTTTTGTTTGACCTATGTAGCATTTTTCACAATTCTTGCAATTTATTTGGTATATTCCAGATTTGTTACCTGAAGGAATTTCATCTTTTGTTTTTGAATTTAGTAATTTTAAAATTGAGTATCTATTAGTAGGTGCCAAGATGATATTTTGTTCCTTGAATATCTTTTTAAATTTATTAAATGTTTTTGGATGATATGTGAATGAACTGAATATGCTGTTGCTTTCTTTTTCTTTAATAAATGTGGTTGCTTCCTTAATGGTTTTCTTTAGTTTAGATTTTCTAATTTTCTTCAACACCAAACTTTTGTTGTATCCGTTTTCTTCTGCTATGTGTATTATTGCTTTTTGTTCCTTGAAATATTCTTCTTTTTCCATGGGTATGTTGACTAGTCTGTGTGTAAGGCTGTTTATTATTGCATGTTTATGTGTAATTGGGTTGTGGCTATTATTTTTTATATAATTTTATATAATCTTTTATATAATAGCCACAACCCAATTACACATAAACATGCAATAATAAACAGCCTTACACACAGACTAGTCAACATACCCATGGAAAAAGAAGAATATTTCAAGGAACAAAAAGCAATAATACACATAGCAGAAGAAAACGGATACAACAAAAGTTTGGTGTTGAAGAAAATTAGAAAATCTAAACTAAAGAAAACCATTAAGGAAGCAACCACATTTATTAAAGAAAAAGAAAGCAACAGCATATTCAGTTCATTCACATATCATCCAAAAACATTTAATAAATTTAAAAAGATATTCAAGGAACAAAATATCATCTTGGCACCTACTAATAGATACTCAATTTTAAAATTACTAAATTCAAAAACAAAAGATGAAATTCCTTCAGGTAACAAATCTGGAATATACCAAATAAATTGCAAGAATTGTGAAAAATGCTACATAGGTCAAACAAAAAGAAATTTAAAAACCAGAGTCAAAGAACACTTTAGAAACATCAGATTGAAACAAGAAGACAAGTCAGCAGTAGCATTTCATTTTTGGAATGAAAACCATGACATTGATCCAAATCCAAAATTATTAAAAGGAGTGATAAACCAAAATAGATTGACAACATGGGAGAACATATTCATCTGGAAAAATAAGGATCGCGTAATGAACTTTGAAATCCCGCCAGCAGATAATTTGACAAAAAAGTTCATAGTTCCACCACCAGAGAGAGCAGATAACAACAGATGCCAGTTGGGAAGAGATTGAAAATGGAGGCCAGGGCCTTTGAAACTAGTCTCTCATAAATATATGAAAAAGTAAGTGACGAGTGTCAATAAACCAACCACAAATAATTTTTATATTAATTTTGACGTCACTGTTACTAAATTCCTCCAAACACACATCAAGGTTAATATAAGTTCTATAGATACACTTAAATTAGTGTATTGTGCATATTTTAAATCTATCAAGGAATATGGAATATTATTTTGGGGCAACTCAGAAGAAAGTAAACAAATATTTCTTAAAATAAAAGTGAATTGAGAAGATACTGACACATTGCTTCATGATTCACTTTTATTTTAACTTGTGCTTCACTGTCTACGCTTCTTTCAGTGTTTATACTTTGAAATATTTCTTATGCAAAAGAAGGCTATAAGAATCATTTCTGACACCCATAGCAGACACTGTTGCAAAAGTCTTTATAGAAGATTGAAGATATTAACCCTTTCTTGCATGTATATATTCTTGATCCTAAAATTCTTTGCATGCAATTGGGCCTCATCTATAACAAACAATTCCAGCACTGAACTTTTCGCTTACAGAAAAGCGTGTATTATGAAACCATCAAAATATTTAATGCTCTTCCTAATGATTTTAAAGGACAAATAGATAATTTCAGTGCTTTTAAAATGATGAACACGATTGTAAATGAAATTGCCAAATTATATTTGCTCACTTTCTTCTCGGGCAACAAGCCAGGTGAAAAGACGATTAGATATCGATGTTTAGGGAGTGTGCATCGCTCCCATCATCAGGATATTTATAAAATGTTATAACCACAAATGAAACACTGGATATAACACAAATATAAACAAAGACAAAACACTATCAAAATTCGCATTACTGAACAAAAGACTGTTTTCAGTAAATTAAATGCCAGGTCAGGAGATGGCGTGAGTATAGAAAATTGTGCCAAAGAAACATAACTACTTAACTTGATTACCAAGCTATATTGATCTTTGCTTCTGAAATTGATGGATTTCCATTTTTAAGGCCGGTTTCCAAGAGGAACTGAACTGAAATCCAGCATCACAATTAAGCATACAATCTATCCGGCAGAATCAGCAGAATTCTCGCCAAATACAACATCAGGACCATCTACAAGCCACCTCCAAAGATTAAACATCTGTTGAGACCAGTGAAAGACAAATTGGACTTCCAAGTTCCGGGAGCGTACTGCATTCCCTGTGAATGTGGGACACCGTATATAGGACAAACTGGAAGGACCATTGCTACCAGAATAATCAAACATGAACAGAGCATTCGTTTAATGCAACCTGAGAAGTCTGGACTGGCAGAGCATTGTTTTGATAACGACCATTGAGTCAATTTTCGAGAGACGACCATCTTAGCAATATGCAGCAGTTACTGGGAGCAGAGAATTAAGGAACCTTTGGTGATTTCCTCTGAAAGGAGCACGCTTAATTGTGATGCTGAATTTCAGTTCAACTCCTCTTGGAAACCGGCCTTGAAAATGGAAATCCATCGAATTAAGAAGCAAAGATCAATACAGCTTGATAATCAAGTTAAGTAGTTATGTTTCTTTGGCACAATTTTCTATACTCACACCATCTCCTGACCTGGCATTTAATTTACTGAAAACAGTCTTTTGTTCAGTAATGTGAATTTTGATAGTGTTTTGTCTTTGTTTATATTGGTGTTATATCCAGTGTTTCATTTGTGGTTATAACATTTTATAAATATCCTGATGATGGGAGCGATGCACACTCCCGAAACGTCGATATCTAATCGTCTTTTCACCTGGTTTGTTGCCCAAGAAGAAAGTGAGCTTATTTGTCGCCAGGAAAGCTTCAGGTCTTATTTGCCAAATTATATTTGTTTGTACCATTTGCTAGTCTGCAGGGGAATGTTTGATTTTGTATCATATATAATTGTCTCTGCCTTGTATTTCATATTGCCTATATATAATGTATCTTTTATGTTCAATATTCAAGTATATATGCTATTAAACTGTACACTTCTTTGACATGTTCAGTGTTCACAGGCTTTTGTGGCTACTAGTGAACTCACTGAATGCAAATCAATCTAATCTAGTCGGATCTAGATAATTTCAGGAGACATTTCCTAGTATTCTAGTTCCAAATAGAGAATTCTGTCTAGTGAATTTAGGACATTAGATCACTAAATGCTAAGCATAAGAGCTGAAGGGAAAATATTTTGGGGGGGAAAAAATAAAAAAACATTGATGTAATAGGTGTACAATTGACTGCTCTCAAAGAAGTCTCTAAGAAGTGTCGCACATCAAGTGAGTGTTTCAAAATCCTCTGTTCATACAGCGTTAAACCTTTCAAACTGAAACCATAAATAATGACTGCTTTTGATGAATTACAAACTCATGGCAACCAGAAGTTCCAGGAATGTCTCAATACAGAGACTATTTATGACAAGGTTAGTTATTATGGTGCATGTTATGGTGAAATATGTAATTGCAGGACTTTTAGAGAATTCAGACTGGACTACCACACTGTACAATTCAATTCTTAGAAAGATCATATCAATTTTGCAATAAAATAGCAGTTGCCTGAAACAATAATTTTCAATTATTGGTGATGTTACAGTTTTGCGTGAGGTTTGCTACTTTATTTAATTTGTCTTACCTTAGGAGTCACAGTTTCTGGTTTTATTCCGTTCGACTCATTTGCATCGTTAGTGACATTTGTGATGGTATTGACAAAACAGTCATTTCCGTGGAGTTGAGTACAATCAAAATGCTTGTTTTCTTGAAGCTTTACTCTGTAGCATTTAACAAATTGAATCTTCAAGTACCTAGGATCTATGCTCAAGAGGTCCCAAGTTCAAATCTCGGTCAGGGTGTGTTATCTGAATTAGGTTTTTTTGTAAAAGAAAGAAGGTTTTTCGTTATCCTAAAAGATGAATGTCAAACCTTAAGCTCTATGGATCCTGGGCTCATTTAAGGATCATATCATCCATTTCACTCATTGTCCAATATGACTAAACATTGGAAGATATAATAATGATGGTGATGACGACGATAAAGAATCCATCCACTAAGTTAAGAATTGTCCTTCAATAGCTCACTAAGCGATGTCAGTTAATTGTAATAATAACACTAACCCTCCAGATAATACAACCAGATTTGTCATTTCATCCTCAAGGCACAGCTAGACATCTTGACACTAGCACAAGGAAGGCCTGCATAAGGAGTAGTGTTCCAACTCTCCATTTCCATACTTTTTTGTACAGTATAGCATTATTTGCACAATGTCCACACTTTTTTTTTTTTAACAACAATATGTAGGCCATGTATAAATATTTGTTTATACATGGCCTTACTACTCATGAGCCATTTTCCTGAGACTTTTTTCAGTTTCTTTCCTTTTTTAAACTATGCATTTTGGGTTGCTTAGGTTCATTTTAACACCCTACCGTACAATGAGTTTCTATTTCAGATATTGATCCCACCATTAAATCACCATAATACAATAGACTTGGAATTTCCTTGTTCTCAATAGCTGTCATGTATGTGTTAGCTGAATTAATAGGCTATAAAGTTGTGTGTAACTCAACTGTTGGCTTAAGCATTTCAATCTCAACTAATGCCATAATGCTTTGTAAATTATTTTACGATATGCTTTCTAAAAATCTATAAATACTGTATACAACCTCCCTTATTTCATATGCAGATATTTATCAACTGAAGTTTTAATGATTGAATCCTGAATCTTCATTCAATTTCTTGTTCCAATTTTGTATTCTGACACTACTCCTGTAAATATGTTCCCCAAATTTGACAGTAATGCTATTCCTCAGTAATTAACCAGTTAATCTGCACTTCACTTTCCTTTATAAATTGGCTGAATTCTTGTTCCCTTCCAACTCTATAGGATAGATTTACTATCCTATCCCTCATTCCATTCAAAAGCCTAATTAAACAAAGGAATCCATTCTTGTTCTCACACCATGCTTGAAAAAGTTCTGCTGGCATGTCAATTAGTCAAATTGTAGAACTCTGTATGACTCTGTGCCTTGTGCAGTATTTCTCTTTTTTGTTCCTCTGTTATCTTCCCTTCCTCTGTACTTCCCATAATCTAAAATGAGAAAACACATGTTCTTGTTCAAGGATCTTTTTTTGTAAGCAATCTGGTAGTTATACTTCTAATTTAATTTGCCACCTGAGCTGTGTTGAACCCAGTTCCTTGACACCCATCCATTTCAGTGGTATTAGTTGCAGTGATTAAACTTTTATCTAATAAATAGGATCTAAAGTATTTGCAGTCCTACACTATTATCATACTTCCTTCTCTCTTCTACTGTGGTACTTTTGCGCTATTAAGAATTCTATGTATATGCAACTGGCATAATTGGACCCATTTTTCCTGAGACAGTATTTCTTCTAGGTCTTTCTAACTAGCATCCGCAGTCAAAATAAATTTCCTTGAAAAATCAGGATATTACTTCAGGATATTAAATGCTATCTGTTCATCATCTCCCCAGCTGAGGTTCACATTATCTTTTAGCAACTGATGCAGTGGTGCTATCTTGCTAAAATGAGGAATGAATCTTGAATCTACAATAGTAGCCAGTTAAACTCAGAAATGCTCATAAGTTAGTCCCTTAGGCATGGGATAATTAGCTACTGCCTCAGTCTTCTTTGGATTAAGCTGTACCCTGTTCCTTGAAATTACATGGCCAAGTTTTCTGAAAGTTTTTAAAAAAATACACATTTTTCTGGTTGAAGTTTTAAGCTATACCTCCTGAATCTCTGAAATACTTCACTCAATTTCTGGTCATGCTCCTTAAGCAATCCTAGATAACTATGTCATCCAGGAAAACAAAGCACTTGGATGTTGACAACACGAGTACAGTATTCATCTTTTGAAACATGGCACATGGTTTTCAGCTCAAAAGGTATGACAACATACTAGAGTGGTCATGTTTTGTCAAGAATGCAGTTTTCTCTACCTTCTGCTCACATGGGTATTTCGTAATTATGAGTATTTATTGAAATTCAGCTTTTATTTAGGATACTCTTTAACTGCTGAGATTCTTGCCATCCCATTCCCCCAACCTTTTGTTTTTCTTTAACTGCTTTGGTCATATCGGCGGCCCTTCTCCTTTGGAACATACCGAAGGTGGTAACTCGTTATCTTTGATTTTTTAATCATTAGATCACGCACACATTCACACTCTCATTCATACTTCCAGACTCTGGTGAAGATGGGGAATTATCTTGGTCGGAGAAAAATCCCCATCCCCACCGCCGGGAATTGAACACGGGACCCCTAGCACTGCAGGCAGGTGCTCTACTGACTGAGCTACGGAGCCAGCCCCCCTTTTTTTTATGGGCATGAAGAATTGCCTAATTTTGCTCAGAAACCTCTTTATCAAACTTTAGGTTAAGTGCTGTAAATCTAAAGCTCAGAACCATCAAGCCAATGGTTCAGGTACTTCCCTACAGAACGAAGGTATGCTAAGTACTTTTTACATCTTAGAAAAAAAAATCCATTGCCCTTTGGTACGGGACTACGTACGTGATGATGTGATGTTGTCCCACGTTGTGACGGGGGTTGTGGGATGTCTCCTGCCCTCTGGGATGGGGTTGAAGCTACAGTTGCTAAGTCTTCTCGATCCGAGTGTTCTGCTCAGATCTGATGCTCAAATGTATCGATGTCTATAGATGATCTCCAGCACTGCTCCAGTCAGTGCATAAGAACTCTGTTTTCAGGCATGGTCTCGAATGAAGTAATTAACTTTTTATCTACTGAAGAAATAACCCCATTTTTCATTTTAAATTAATATAATTTAAATCTTTTAATTCTGAGTAATAAAGTTACAGAACATGTCATACCGTAGATATACAATGTGTTTGATCAATGTAATTGAATTGCATTTTTGCAGAAATTGTCAATAAAATTTATAATCTCTTAAGATTTTTTTTTTACATGCCGTTCTGACACAGAATTGTACGTCTGTTCCCTTCGACATTACACAATCAAAAGATACTATCTTTCCTAGCCACTTGTTCAAGACTATTGATTTTTCTCTTTTCATTGCTATAATCACCAAAAATACTTTTCTTTCACTAGTTCACGTCAATTTTAACAACCAATACCAATACATTACATCATATCATTTTTGTAACAACCAATCCTAACACATTTCATCTTATCATATACACATTGCGTCATATCATGGTCCACTGGATTTTCTACTTTCATTTCTTATGCATATTAACTTTTCCATACCGATTTTTAAACTATCATTAAACATATTTAAACATTTTCAATTCTTGGGCCTAAACTAAAACAATTGTTACACCTTTATTGGGTTTGAACATACAACCTCAGAAACCAGATGCTAGTATGCTACCCCTAGACCATGTAGGGTGCCTAGGAGTATCCGGTGATATTCCATTGCTAAATCTGTACAAGAAAAATATTTGGAATTCCTTAACTGATCTAGATCTAGCATTTCTGTAATATCTGGAAGTGGCTAGGTAAGCATTTCCTATGATCTTTTCATTTACTTGAAGTCAACTACAAGCCAAAATTTCTGGATGCCGCTTACATCCATATTCTTTTTTGTTATCAATAAAGGATTATTCCTAGGGGAATTGCTATCCTTTATTATCCCTTCCTGTAATAGTTTTTGTGCTTCTCTATTTCTTGTTTGTGAACCTTGTAGCTCTTCACATGAATAGGTTCAGTATAGTTTCCATAATAATAGCATGTTTTGCTTCATTAGTGCAACTTTAGCTATCTCCCAGCAAATAAAATATATCCTGATACAGCGTGCATGTTTCTCTTTCCACACCCCTTTCTTTCTCGTTGAGGTGCTCAAATCTGAGTTAAGCTATTACCTCTGATTCTGTATAAGCTAAATCTAGGGTAGTATAGTGTGCAATATTTTGCAACTATTTTTTGGGCAGTCGCTTCCAACTTTATTACAGTCAATCTAAGTTCAACCTTATCATTAACATTTACCATGTTAGTTACAGCACACCCATTCCTAACAGTTAAATTTGAATCATATTGACTACTTCCCATTTTTCTATTAGGCTGCCTTTCAGTTCAGCATTTTCTATTGAATTTCAACAATGCTTTCTGACCTCCCTGGAAATTTAATTGTTCTGACTCAATGCATCCTTGATTAATAATTTTAACCATACTCCAACTACATTTAATTCTAAATCCTGTAATTAAAGGTAGCTTTTGTTGCCACTAAGAGTCTAAGAAATCTCTTCCCAGAATATCATAAGAAATATCTACTCGATCTTTCACTAACTCAAAATTTTCATTCACACATTATTCCCTATATAAACTTTTGTATTCAGAACCACAAAAGTTTCTGTCAACAATCTTCCAGCACTTTTTGCTGTCACTTTTTTTTTTCCAGGTAAAAAATTAGGCTTTCGAAAATAACTCCAATATGAGTAATAATTTCTGCTACATTACTGCTTTGTGACTTCAAGTCATTTCTCGCTTTTCATTCTGCTGATTTTTCTTAGGGTTCCTAGAGTTTCAAACTAGATGTCCCACCTTACCACATTTATAGCGAGTTATTGAATTTAACTTCCCTTTGTTCTCTGCAGAAATACTATTTGTTGTCTTACTACACTCTTTCATGTTATTAACATAGTATTTGCTGTCTGTATAGCCAACCTTTCTATATTTATTACATTTCACCTGTCCTACTCCAAAATATCTTCTCATTTTGAAATAATAGCACTTTCTTTGTCCAAAGGGGTCCTGCATGCTGCTTGGAAATTTTGTTCCAGCTCTTGACTACAAACAGTGATCCAAATACTATCCTCAGCCAACCTCTGTATTCAACAGATTTCTTAGTTTTTCTGTAAGTGCCAATATTCCTTCCCTATCAGTTTATTTACAGTTTTTGAAACCTGCCTCTCTATTAATCTTTGTATCTGGTTGATATACCTGCTTATTTACTCAAGACTTTTCTTGCTTAGCAGCAAAGAGTTGTTGTTTTCAAATGCTAGGCTTTGGCAATGAAGCCATTAGCTCTCTTGCTCTCCAATATTTCTGTGTAGTGGGTCTGGCAGGTAAGACTTCACAGGTTAAAAGAATTTCTTCAGTCATTTCCTCTTCTTTGTTGCACAGAGGACAATTTGGACTTGTATAAATTCCTATTCTGTGTAAGTGTTTGGCCAAATAATCATGTTCTGTAAGTAATCTAAAATGTGCTACTGCAGCTTTACGTGGGATTTCTGGAATAATTTTCGGATTTTTAATTAAAATGTTCCATTTTTTATCTTTGACTTTGTTAGATATTGATTGGTTTCGTTTGTTTTTATATTTGCTTTTGATTAATCTTTTTATAGATGTAAAGGGTAAGTTTTTACTTTTGTTCTGAATTAAATGTGCACCTTTTTTTGGCAAGAAAATCAGCTGATTCATTTCCAGCAATTCCACAATGTGCAGGTATCCACTGTAATATAGTTCTTTTCTGTAGTTTTTGAAGTTGTTGAATCATTTTGTGACATTCTTTAATTTGGATTGACCTCATTTTATATGAACTTATTGCACATAATGCTGCTTTAGAATCAGAAAGTATGACAGCATTTTTGAATTTATCTATTCTGTATAGAAGGTGTTGGAGTGAAATATGAATAGCCGTTACTTCTGCATCAAAATTTGTTGTGTGGTATCCTGCTGGTTAATAGAATGAGAACAGTGCACACTTAATTCCTGCTCCTGAGTTGTTGTCCAAGTTAGATCCATCTGTGTAGATATGTAACCATTCTTCAGGTGGGTATCTATTGTTAACGGTTTCTAATGCTAGTGCTTTTAGTACAGGTTTGGAAGTTTCAGATTTTGTAACTATTTGTTCTAAATCTAATTGAATATTAATTGGTTCAAACATTAGTGGGTTTTCTTTGATTAAAATGTTTTCTTTAGAATTAGGAAGATTCAGATCTGTTTTTAATTCCGTAACTTTGTGTAGGAAAAAGCAGCAAAGAGTTGGGTACTATAATAATCTAAAGTTCTCTTTAAAACCTTTTTAAACCACTTGTCAAACTATAAAAACACTTTTGCTCCACTTGCATTTAAAATTAGGACATGTTTCAAGGACCCCACATCCTCATCATCAGCTGATGTTCGACTCATTTACAGACTCTAACCTGGCCTGTCTCAATTAGATGTCTGGCATAGATGTGTTGCAACCGGCACCTCAGTATATGTTACGCAAAATCATACTGTCAGCATATGACTTTTCTCAGCATGCTGCCAGGATCATCCACAAAACTATTACTGCCCTCTTCCTCTGAAACCTCGAACTACATGCAGTACATGCTGCTATCATCTTCAAACTTTGGAACGATGCAGTCTCTGCATGGCAGGCTGCCACTGTCTTCCTCATTCTTGGATGTTGAAGTACCATGTTACCCTCATACACAGTAAGCTGCTGCCTGCAGCTTAATCCTTAAGGGAACACTGATGGAGATGGCAATTCTGATTAGTAGCTGGACTTGATCACAAAAAATCCAAACACTTGACACCAGAATTTGTTATATCCTTTTTGCATCTGGACCTACCTTTAGGTGAAAAAGGATTAGGATTGTCTAATTGATTGCCAAGTACAAGCAAGTAGGTGAGATTCCTGGGATATTCCAGTACAATCATGTATAAGGTTTATGGGTTTATTGTGAGTGTGAATACTTGCATATATGCAGATTAAGAAATAGTGGACAGAGGAGGTGAATAATTGTACACTGAGATGAACTTTGTGGACAACGGCAGGTCAAAAGACAATGCCTCCTTTGCGTTTGATGTTTACACTTCTTACAAAGCTGTAGAAAGTTCTCTGGATAAAGTGCACATAAGTTCAAGATCCAGCAGTAAGCATAAAAAATTGTTATGTAACATGTTACATTGGGCTTCTGGAATACTCCACCCTTCCACGTTCCCTATTAAGAGTTTAAACGTGAACTTCTATACAATCACATACATCATTGTCAAAAGGTAAAGATTGCTTTTTCTCTTTTCGCATGCTCACAAGTTAAACTGGATGATTTACACAAGTATAGTTTCTGATCATTGAAATCCAATTACATATTACGAATAATAAACATTATGCCTTAAAATGTATTACTATGTTAAAATTATAAACTCCCAATGACTATAACAGCAGAAAGAAAAACCTAAGCTTTAAAGAACACTTAGAAAACCAGCAAAATTCTTCACCTGAGAAAAATTATTCATACACAAAAATAAACACGATTTATTACTTTGTTGTCCTGATGAAAAGGACCTTATAGTGTAGTAAGTCCAGCTGAAATGCCATTTACATGTCACAGGAGGAAGCACAGCAGTGAACCGAAGCGCATAACCGTGAAGACTGCAGTCTCTGAAACATGTTCCAGTTAGTTTTAGTGTTGAAAATGACTTGTATTAATAAAATAACTCAACATTTTAAAATATAAATGTCACTTCATTGTTGTCTTCCCTGAAGAAAGATTCAGTTCCTCCAGAGCTTAATGCCATGACCTACCTAATGAATGCTGCATGTTCATTCTGATTTGCATGCTGCAGCTCCTAGTGTACCTAGTTTACATTGGCAAGAATGAAAATGTGCACTATGTAGAACTTTTTCTGAGGAAGACTTATTGATACTGAAACACCTGTGAACATCCCTCATACTACCAATACCTAACCAACTGAGTCACCCAGACCAACATAATTGTGATGTGTAATGACGTTTCACATGCTCTTATATTACTGACAATTTCTTATGTGGTTGTGCACAGAATAACCTCCAATGGCATAGGGAACAAATAATTGTTCAGTGCATGACCAACTGGTTGGCTCATTATCTACTTGGAAAGTTTTGTCCCAGCTCACTGCATTCGGTTTCTCTCCTTGCATATAAAGTAGGACTCAGTTGGAATCATGAAGCTGGGTTGTATTTTTTAACTTATTTGAACCACAAACATTTTGCACAGCTTTTATAAACATTTTGAATTCTTTAAAAATAGTGTTGAATAAACACCATGCCACAGAAAATGCCCAGTTTTCAAGACATAATCCTAAGATATATGTTATTAATGCAGTTAAATACTATGTAGATACATACTAGGAATTGTTTTACAGGTGCTATAGTGGATAGTACAGACATGAACGGGTGTACGGCATTACACATAGCTGCCTTATATGGACATGAATTGCTGAGTGGAACACTACTAGCATTTGGGGCAGATCCCAGGAAAAGAGGTTTTGAAGGTTTGTACTTTGCAAATCTTTTGAACTATGGATTGTGCCTTAAAAGTTCTGCAAGAGTTCATATTCCGTATTACTTATAATAGGTTTTAGGAGAAAATGCAATGCAGATTTAATTTCACATGTAGATAAGTGCTTAAATACCATTTTCTTTCATTAGAATGATAACTTTTTGGGAACCTGTAATTTAATTGGTGAAAGAATAACAAAGTGAGCCCAGGACATGTAGGAAGATACTTGGCAGTGGAGGCACTGTTACCTCTTTACACTGCATATCTGACTATCAGAGGGGAGGAGAGGTAAACAACATGTCACAAAAATACATATGTTATTGAAGGCAGAAAATGTGCTACGCTAAGGAGCAGAACAAAATTGACTTATTTAATTCTTAATTTTTAGATGAGTCGTATTTTTTACACATCTGCTTCACTTTCGTACCTATTTTGAGGACATGTTTCGCAAATCTTCGTTTGCATCTACGGCTCTTATGCGATGTAAAGATTCCGATTCCTGTATATGCATTTCACTTGCTGTATCTGTAAAGCTTTCATCTGTGATAATGTCTAAAGGATGGATATCAGCTGTTATGTGTGCAGAACTGCCTTTGTCTCTCGAATCCATAAAACAAACTAAGGTATTTGCTTCCTCTTCATTACTACTATCAAAACCCACTTTGATTACTATTCTATTTCTTATTCCATCAAGGCATCTCGATGCCTGTATCGTTATTCTGTGGAATTAGTTTCCAATCCTCATCATTTAAACACTGTCTGGTTAGTCCTTTAAGTGCATTTAAAATAATAACATACATTTTATGCTATTTTTTGTTTTATGATATTCCATATCAGTTCAATGCGGTTTAAATCTCAGTGCTAAGGCAGCAGTTTATATTCTGGCACTCCACTAAAATATGCTGCATACTCCTACATTTTTTAAACTAAATCCCATTTCCTTTAATATTTGCCAGAATGTGTTCTGTCCACCACCAAAATTAATTTTCTCCTTTACTGCATAGAATAACTTCACTGTTGGAATTGCTTTATGCATTTCATAATACTCTAAAATAGTTCTGCGATTTACACATTCATGTATCTGAAACACTGGCTTTTTCAACTTCTTTAGCAATCCTTTTTATTGTGGCTTCACTTTTTCCTACTGCCATAGCCGTTCTAGCCACTGTCTTTTGCACAGGAAGAACTAGACCATTTAGCTTTTCCTTCGTGCAGAATTGGAATACATTTTGAATAATCTTACTGCTTTGGGAGTTTACAACCCTTTGAGGTGACTTTTTTTGAAGTTTGCATATTTGAAAATTATTATTAGACACCCAATTTGGAGCCAGAACGGGTTAAACAATCCAAAGCCCTGAGGTAGAAGAAGAAGTAGATTATTAGACACACCTTCTTTGAGATACGACACTAGACAGTACTGCGAGTCTCAATAAATCACACCACAGTTAAGAACTACATTATCAACTTAATACACAGCCTATAGCCAGCCATCACAACATGCTTAGTTCCTACTACCATCACACATAAACAAAGCTCAAGCTATTTGTCCTAGGTAATACTTAAATTGCACATAATAGTCTTCTTGTGGTCTATTAATGCCACCTATAGGGTAGAACTCAATCTGCAATACCTATACAGGATTTTTCAAACATAAGTAGAAGTTTTTGATGGATAGAGTCAACATGAAAAATTCAATGCCATGGCCGGGATTTGAACCACAGATCTCCTAGTTTCCGTTCAGTCGCTCTAACCCATTGAGCTACCATGGCCAACGTGCCGTCCTGACATTAAATTCTCCATTTGACTATATTTCCCCAGTAAACCACTAGGGGCTCTCGCATCCGAGATACACTGTTTGTGGCGACTTACTATCGTAAGTACTTGAGTCCCAGGCTTCATCATTTAACTCTTATTATTTTAGTTAATTGATGGAAATTAATCATTTCTCCACACTAGTTGTTTATAGGCTAAGGTTTTTGATGTATAGAGTAAACATGAAAAATTCAATGCCATGGCCAGGATTTGAACCACGGGTCTCCTGTTTCCGTCCAGTTGCTAACCCATTGAGCTACCATGGCCAACGTGCCATCCTGACATTAATGAGTCAAATGGAGAATTTGACATTAAATTCTGAGTATTTTCAAGTATGTTAAGTATGACATTTTATCAGGATATCAATTTGTGAGTTCTTTGTTCTAAGGCTATCATAATTTTCCTGCTTGAGTGGTTTAAACCATTTTTATTTAATGATATTTTATATATACAGGGTGTTTCAGAAATCATACTGCACAAATTTAAGGGAATGCAGAGGAGTAATTTGACACAGAATAATTTTGACACAAGTAACTTATAGGCCCATGTTTCCCTAAGTTAAATCTAAAATAGGGTAGCACATTACTGATTCAGTGGCCTTTCAAGATCAAGGTGGGCAAACAGATAAAACACACTTTCTGCTTCTAGATAGTTTGGTGCCTTGACTGCAGAGCAAGTGCAAGATGAACAACAAGGATTGGGTTTTGCATTTTGTTTCTTTCTTTTTTCTTTCTTTCTGTCCATCCCTCTTCCTTCTTCCTTTCTTTCTTGTTTCTTTGTTTCTGTCTTTCTTTTCTTCCATTATTACAAAAATATGCAGAGAACAATCACACCACATAAGGCAATTGTAAGGATTTCATTTATTCAGAAATTGTTTTTATTTGTTTGCCAGCAATGATTTGTAAATGTTTGAAAAGAGAAACAAAACAATGTAGAAATTTACAATTTTTGAAAATAATTTGCCATGTTCTAAGAGGGGAAACAATTGAAATATAGTATGTTGAAAAAAAATCACTGACACTAATGTAAGTGATGTAGTGTGAAAAAACAGACTAAAAATTGTTTTGTGAATTAATTTGCTTTTAGGTTTAGTAAAGAAAAGTAAAAAAAAAAAAAAAAAAAAGGGAAAAGAAAAGTTAAAGAAAAGTAAAGTCTAGTAAAGAGATAAACAGACTGTGCTTTACACTATGTAATGATAACTTTGCGCTTCTTAAATGGTAAATGAAGCATGTTGAAAGAAATGAAGAAATAACAAGATATTGGACTTTGTCCAGTTCTTAACTAGCACTTCACTCAGCTTCACTGTCACATAATATCGTCCTGAGACTTTGTTAACTCACACTATCACTTCTGTAATGTACAGTTGTTCGATTTTCCCTATCACTTCACGTTCCCTGTACTGCTATGAAATGTGCACAACATAGCCTCTTCTTCCATACAGCTTACTTGCTGGGGGATCAAACACTATACATGACTAATCCCTTCCAGAACAGAACTCACTGCACATCACCACAGTTGTCACAATAGAAATATACTCACTGTCTTGCTCACTCACTAACTTGCAAGAGTGTTCACTTATATACCAATTGGAAATTTTCACAGTGTTTCAGAATGATTGAAGTGGAGAAGCAACGTCTAGAAGATTTGGGTTTTCAGTAGGACTTGCAATAACTGTCCTGGGTGAGCAGGTGCCTATTTGTTTACCATTCCAACTGCCTGACCTGATAACCTTGGGTTACAGCTGCTGTATCACAATATACATTTAACACTTCATTGTATGAAGAAAATCAATATTGTGAAGATGCTCTGTGTACAGAACTAGTATAATGGATCAGTACACTTGTCTTGCTTTTCAGGGTTTTGTTTTGGTTGTAAAAACATTAGAGGAATTGCTGAAATGGCAACCTCTACTACTAACATTGGCTCTCTATATGCAGTACTAGTGCATAAATGGAATGATAGTCCTCCAAAACCCAGAGCCTTAGTTGTGGAAGAAACAGGTTAAAGGGAGGCAGCTTTGTTAATTGTATAATTTCCCATTTCACTGCTTTGAATGCTTGCTGCTTATCATATGTGTGTCCATATTTACTATGCTTTACAAGTGGGAAGAGTTTTGGACTGCGGTGAATGAGATGTGTTTGCATGCTAAGTGTTCCCACTTTGTTACTCTCACTCATACTTCCCTCTCTCTCAATCACTATCCTAGAGCATGAAGGTCTCCTTGGCACTAGACGTAAGACAACTCAAACTGAATTTTGCAAACTTTTATAACAATGCAACTGTTAAAATCAATATTGGAACAAGCTGTCTGCATGTTCTAAATGCTATAATTATAGTTTATGAATCACCTATTCTTCTAATTCAGTTGAACTGCCAGTATCTCATCCATAGACTGCTAAGCTAAGCTAAGCTAAG
The DNA here is from genome assembly GCA_030765055.1 of Mantis religiosa. Lineage (NCBI taxonomy): Eukaryota > Metazoa > Arthropoda > Insecta > Mantodea > Mantidae > Mantis > Mantis religiosa. Next base: position 145,077,701 of record CM060952.1, on the reverse strand, counting down.
CAGTCTATGGATGAGATACTGGCAGTTCATCTGAATTAGAAAAATAGGAGCTGTGATGATGACGACGACGACGACGATGATAAATATATAAGGGCACTCAACTACTTGGTCATCAGCGCCCATTTAAAACTAAATCATGGCAATAGCCAGAGATAAATTTAACTATAAATTACAAAACTCAAAATAAAATGGCAAATAAATTAAATATGCAGAATTAGAAAAAAAAACTGTAAATAAAAATTAATAAAACACTAAAAGGCATTAAAAAACAATTTCTTTATTAAATTCTATAATTTAACATGAAAAACAATTTTATGGTCAAATTAATTTGCCCATTTTTTGGGGGTTTGGTCTAGCATTTTCAGCAGGTTTATTCTGCCTTCAATTCTAGCAGTGAAGGCAGAATCTTCCTGCTCCATATCCTCTATGGAGGAGGACCACTTTCCAACTGAAAATCTTGGTTCGAGAGCCTCGAACTGATTGAAAACTGCATTTGACAAAGATTATAGATAGTTGCCGATCTGAGTCCTCTCCAGATGATTCCTCAGATGAGGATCTAGAAGGAGATGGTTGTGGACTTTGACACTGGTTTATTTTCTTGGTACTAATCTTCTTAATCTACCTGAGGAAGTCGGTTCTTTCATATGTGGTCTTGAACTTTCTGGGCAATGCATTATTTACATATATGTATTATAACTGCTGGTTTGCACTTCAGTTCCTCTTGGAAACCACCTTAGAAATGGCCCAAGAAGCACAGATTTATACAGCTTGAATGTCAAATTAAGTAGTCACGTTTCTATGACCTAACTAGTTTTCTACACTCACACCATCTCCTGACCTGATATTTAATTTACTGCAAACCGTCTTTTGTTCAGCGATGCGAGTATTAGTTGTGTTTTGTCGTTGATTTTTGTTATCTCATTTTTACTGTTTAGTAACATTTATTATTCATTCATATCCTGATAATGGGAGCGATATATGCTCTGAAAAGTCAGTTTCTAATTGTCTTTTCACGTGGCTTGTATCCCGAAAATATCTTCAATGTATTCATTAGCAGGAAAGTTTCAGGTCTTACTTTAAATATTTTCATGATTTTTAATGCTAAAAATTAGATTAATATAACTATTTTAGCACCCAAAAATCTGTTCCTTAAGACATAACAGGAAAATACTGATTGATACTACTAAAACTGTGTACAGAATAAAATTTTTTCAGGAAGAAATCATTATAGTTCATCCCTTCAATTTACACAAATACATTTGGGCTTCTTTATAGAAAAGGAGCATAGTTTCCCAGACGTGTGTAAGGAAAACATTTCTAACAATTATACTAAATTATAAAGGATGACTGTTACAATTATTGTAATTTGAATTCAAATTTAATAAAATAACAAAGAAATTGAAATGAAGTGTTCATTTGCCTGTTTACACCACATACTTTGCAGATAAGAACACATCACTACACAATGTATTTTATTAACAACTGGTATATAAAATATTCATTAGCAGAGCAAGTAGATGTGCATTTAAAGTAATGCGTAGCAAAAGGATGTGGATCTATAGCTGTTCAGCTGTATAGTCAAAGATATCCAGATAAATGACATCCTCGTCGTAGCAGCTTTGAATTTATTCATAGGCATCAAGGAGAGACTGAATTCCTGTCAGCTCATAGAGCAGAAGCTTGTGTGGTGTAAATCAAATCCAAGAGTACTTCATGTTCGCCTCGGTAGCGTAGATGGTAGCATTTCTGCCTCACGTTCAAGAGGTCCCGAGTTCGAATCTCGGTCAGGGTGAGTTACCTAGATAAGGTTTTTCCGGGGGTTTCCCTTATCCTTCAAGACGAATGTCGGGTAACTCTAAGCTCCATGGACCCTGGACTCATTTGAGCATCATCTCACCCAATTCATTCACCGTCTAGTATAACTTAACGTTGGGGCAGACGTAAATTAAAAAAAAAAAAAAAGAGTACTTCATGGTTTTAAAAAGTGCTTAATCTGCAGGCTTCACTTTTAAAAAGTATTCTCCAATCCCATGAACTATTAATGCAAACAGAATAGTGTGTGGTAAGTCCTACAGACAGACATTTCTACCCATGTCACCTTAAAACTATGATCTTAGGAGCACTAATTTTATTCCCCAGTTGTAGTTTTGAAAATGGGCATTGGTGCACCATGGAGAAAATACATACATTTTGCCATTATTTGAAGCAAAAGGTTAGAAACAGTGATGTATTTAACATTTGAAAATAATGAGTCGGTAATTCAAACACAAACATCACTTAAATTATCCTTGGACATGTTTCGGAGAACGGTTTGTCCCCATCGTCAGCAGTTATCCGACTTGTTCTCCGAAACATGTCCAAGTAAGGCTAATTTAAGTAATGTTTGTGTTTGAATTACTGACTCATTACTTTCAAATACATTTTGCCCTTTGTATTGTTTACCATTAAAGTTACTTTTATAGCACCAAAACAAGAACAGCCATTGGACTACAATACACTTGTCATAGAGAGACATAGCGTAGGTTCATTGTGAATATGTGAGCTGACATAGTTGGTGGTATTTTAAACGTGCATGGCTGCTACTTTAACAGTTTACATGAACAGATGTACCTACAGTTCTTGACGGTTGTACTGCTTATATTCATGGATGACATCTCTTTAGACATCAAACATCAAATGTGTTTCCTGCAGATGAAACTTGTTTCTGTTTTGATAGGAATTTGTGACACCATCTGAACAACATTTCTCCTGACAGATGAATCGGGTGAGATAGTCCATTAGCCTGCCTTTCTGATTTCCTGATGTTACTGCCATAGATTTCTTTTAATGGAGACAACTCAATAGTGTAGTATCAACACCAATTGCATCTGTTGAGGAATTGCTGGCGAAGAGATTGGCTGCTTCTAACGAAATTTGTAGCATGCCAGAAATTTTTGAAAGAGTGTAGAATTATTTATCTACTGATGTAATTTCTTACAGAGATAGTCAACATGAAAAATCCCGGCCATGGCATTAATTTTTCATGTTGACTCTATCAAAAACCTTAGCCTATATAGGGCTAGTATGAAGAAATAATTAATTTCCGTCAATTAACTAAAATTCTTATAGAGATGTTTGCAGTCACTACATTTAACAATTCCTGTAATTTCCATTTATAAGATTGATCAATGATAATTAATTGTTCTAACACGTACAAACCATATATGTGTAAGCAAACTATGAAATATAGAATCAGAACTGAAAAATTTGGTGCCATCTCCAAGATTTGAACCATAGATCTTCCGCTCTAAATGCAGCTGCTGTATCACTGTAATGTTTTCATAATTAAAACAAAATTCTGAAATGCTGAACCATGTCATTAATGAACAATATTTTCTTACAATGTTGATTTTCCTTTTCATACAAAGAAAAGGTATGAAATGTGTTCATTATTGTTATTTCTTTGATTAAGGCTTCACGGGTGATCGGCCACATCAAATTTGGCGCGACTGATCACCTGTGAAGCCTTAATCAATAAAACTTAAATAGAAAATTCAAATAAATAAAACTTAAAAAAAAAAAGAAAAAACTGCAACATGTTCACTTTTCTCATCAAGCTTCGTTTCCCACCATTTACCCTTTCAAAAGAGGGCAAGTTGTTTTCATTACGAAGTATAAAGCACGAAGTCTACTTATCTTATTTATGTACTTTTGACATATTTTCTAAACTTAACGCTTAAATGTATTGTGTAGCAGATATGCAACATTAGGCTGTATTTAGTTTGAAAAATGTATTAGTGTAGTTCTTTGGTTATTATAATATTGTACTGGTCTTTGTCAACTATACACACAAGATTTTACATCTTTTTAATTGTAAATATTATATTATTTTTACAATCACATTTTCTTTACTATAAAATGGCAAAATCCAAGCAACGGCAGTCAAATGATGCCCCATCAACATCCAAGCGTGCCATCACACCGATTATTTTACTTGGGGCCTCCCCATCCTTTAGCACAGGCACATTTGACTGCATTTGCCGATATTCAAACTCAAGACATTTGGCTTTGAATGGATGGCCAGTTCATTGTTATTGCTTTAATGATCATGGCTATTCGAATTGTGTTGAGCCACCACCACAGAAAGTGGTATGAGAACCTGTTTAGAAATGACAACAAGAGCAGCATAAGTAGCAAAATAATTCATGCATTTAAAGGTTAAACACAAACATTGTCACCTTTTGAAATTAATTGTTCTTTCATACTAGCCCTGTGTAGGTCAGAGTTTGGAAAGCTAGAGTCAGACTGAAAAATTCAATGCCATACCACGAATCTCCTGGTATCCATCCAGTTGCTCTTAACCATTGAGCTACCATGGCCAACATGCCAATATGACATTAAATTCTCCAATTAACTCGCATTTTTCCCAGTAAACCACAAGGAATTTTCATATACACATGAGACAACTACCTTAATGGCAACTTACAACACATAAGTACCTTAAGTCTTGGGCTTTATAGTCCAACCACTATTAGGTAATCAATTTTGATCAGAACAGAAATTAACACTATTTTGGAAGCTGAAATAATGCATGCGAATGAAAATTTACTAGAAGATACTGTAGATGTATTGATGCAAATGGTCAGCATTTCCACCATCTCCTGTGACATGGTATGTTTTTTGTTTATTCTGATAGTTATTAATATGATTTGAGATTTGATTTGACATCCATGCATATGTGATTGGGAAATGGGCTGTGGAACTGCAACCAGACCATACAGTATGTAACAAGAAGACGGGCCATGTGCTTGCTGGCCAAGTTTTGTAGCATACATACTGTATTACGTGCAAAATAAATAAGAATATTTAAATGCTAATATATAATTCCAGAAATAGTCCACTGCTTGCAAATATTAAAATAACAAGATTAACATAATTTAGAAATTCTTAAATTTTATGTACTTAAGTTAATTACAGAAGCTTATAAATATTATTTGCTTTGAAATCTCAATTATTTCTACAGGAACATGCATTTGATTTACTTATGTAATTTTCAGGTAGTGTAATATAGATACGATTAATATAATTTTAACAATTTAATGTAGATTGAAAATTAATTCTTCTTTCACACTAGCCATGTGTAGAATGCACTAAGAAAGGGTAGAGTCAGACTGAAAAATCCAACACAATCAGTTGGAGTATTTAATGTCATCCTGGCATGTTAGCCACAGTAGATCAATGGTTAAGAGCAACCGGAGGGAGACCAGAAGATGCATAGTTCAAATTCCAGCTATGGCATTGAATTTTTCAGTCTGACTCTACACTTTCTTACAAAATGCTTTGTTTGGTTTGTAATAGGGTGTCACTTCTTAGTAGACAGTCAGGCCATTCAACTGCAAAACAGTCTTGGACAGTAAAAGTGAAAAACAGTATCATATGTTACTATGAAGAGTTTAATCTATAATTATAATTGTTTTTAAATGTGGAAAACATTCAATAAATATTCATTAAGTTTTTGAGTTTGATTTATAGTCACTATGTTTACACTCAACTTCACTTACTATGTTGTTGTATAATTGAAACGTTTTCAAGATCATTCGATCTCATCCTCAGCTATTTGGTGACTAAATGAACATTCTTCTTCCTCCACTGTTAAAATCTTTAAGTACACCCCATAGAATTGGATATTTGGGAAAAAATATTCATAACCAAAAACCGGGAAAAAGTTATAAATTTTGAAATCCTGGCATTAAATGAAATATTAAAACTTAGTGCCCCTAACACCATATGGCAGAGGGATCGGAGCACCGTAGTAGTGGAGGAAGAAGAATGTTCATTTAGTCACCAAACAGCTGAGGATGAGATCAATGATCTTGAAAATGTTTCAATTATACAACAACGTAGTAAGTGAAGTTGAGTGTAAACATAGTGACTCATAAATCAAACTCAAAAATGAAGAATACTTCACTGTTAATAATGCTTCTGCTTTTAATATTTATTCATTAAGTGTTACATATATCTTATGTCCTTGTGTTCAACGCATTTCGTGGCTTCACTCAATTGCTGTTCAGCATTGATGTCATTAACATCACTGGGGTTAAAGTTCTTAGCTGTGGCATAAGAATTAAGGAGTGGAACAAACTTGGAAAAGGAAGTATGAACAAGGTACCATGGTCTTCTGTGTACTTCATCCTCACATCCAGTCCTAACCTAGGAGCTTAGTAATTTTCAATAACTAATTCCAAATTATAAATAATACTACAGTATTTATAAACATAGATACTGTTTAATTATTGTAATGTCATTTGTTTAATCATTTGTATAATTTTTTACTAGAACCAGATTTTTATTTAAATATATTGTTGAGAGCCTGATATTATGCATTCAACGTTTGCTTTTTTACAGTTTTGCATTTTATTTTAAAATGTTTACTATTCAGAAATTTAAACTGTTTATTTTGTACTTTTTACTTTGACATGGTCTTCTGACTTTTTAATTCTACCTATTTATATTGTAAAACAAATGAAATACCTACACTGCAATACAATACAGGGTCATTATGACTTCAAAGGCCTATATTAAATACTAAGGCAAAACTTCCCTTAACAGTGAAACCATGAGTAAATTGTGGTCAGTGGCTGAAAAATTGATTTACATTAACAACCTGCAATGTTCTGTTAATGGCATAGCCACCCTTTTCAGTCACAACATTAAAAGTATATATAATTAATGCTATAGAGGTTTTCATGTCTTCAAACAAGCACATTCTTCCAGTCATAACAACACAGCTGTCATAAATATTAAAAGCAGAAGCATTATTAACAGTGAAGTATTCTTCATATTTGAGTTTGATTTATGAGTCACTATGTTTACACACAAACTTCACTTACTTGCCATCTGGTGTTAGCCAAGCAAAAAGAACACCAGAGGAACATTAAGTTGAAACAAACAGAAAAATCTGCAGTTTCACACCATTTTTGGGCAGAAAACCACAACATTGGCCACAGCATTAGACTGTTAAAATCTTTAAGTACACCCATAGAATTGGATATTTGGGAAAAATATTCATAAACAAAAACCGTGATAAAGTTATAAATTTTGAAATCGCGGCATTAAATGAAGTATTAAAACTTAGTGCCCCCAACACCAGATGGCAGAGTGATTGGAGCTCCGTAGTAGTGGAAGAAGAGGAAGGTTCATTTAGTCACCAAACAGCTGAGGATGAGATCGAATGATCTTGAAAACATTTCAATTATACAACAACAAGTAAGTGAAGTTTGAGTGTAAACATAGTGACTCATAAATCAAACTCAAACACAGCTGTCTTGATTCTGCTTGCTTTGAAATGTAATACATTTTTTTCAATAATACTTGGAAGGTTTTGAACAGTGAGGTTAATCAAAACAGCATTATTTGAACATTTGTTATATTTACGCTATAAAAGTAGGTAAGGTAGTTTAAACATAACCAATGTTTAATTAATAACTTTTTAATTTAAATAAGTTAATTGGAATGATGACAGCTATCAGATTTATAGTATTGCTTTTAGGTCATTTATCTTTAATATGAAAATAAATAATATACTGTGAAGTTTGTGTTTCAATTATAATTATTTCTTCTTAAAAGTCTGTTACTTCTGCTTATCATCAGTTCAGTAACCTATCATTACATGTGAAAATAAATTTCTTCAAATTGTAATAATTTCTTTTTAAATGCGCCTATGAAATATGCTAATTTAATATGTTCACATTTAAGGGGAAAAAGTTTTTATTTATTTGTGGATGCTGTTTAACTGTTATGATTCTCAGTGTCCCATTTTGTATTGGGCATGAAATACTACTTTATTTTCCTCAGAGTTCTTCTTGTTAGGCTTGAGGCTCTTTCACATGCCCCAAATCTATGACACAGGAACACAGCCTTTATTTCCTTTCTGAAGGAAAAAATCCTTTATCCTCTGTTGGGTTTAAATCTATGACCATGGGAATCAGAACTTAACATATTATCCCTACACCAGGAAGACTTCTCATTTTAGAGATGCAAAATTTATCACATATGAACATTGTGTCATTACATTTATTTGTTTTGCTATGTTTTTCGCATGACAAATTTTAAATACAGTGAGTGAATTGTTTAACATATACACACACAAATAAATTAACTGTGAATGTATGTTTTTTAATTATGTGTTGTTTTCCTATTGACTAGCAAGTAATAAAGTTCGTAACAGTAAAGTTGAAAAACTACTTTCATTAATTTTATTTTCAAAATAAATACAATAATGTTGCACCCAGTGACATTTCTGACAACTGAATGCATCTGCAAGATTAACTCTGGCTCTTCTTTCTATTACAACCTTCAAAAATTTATTCTAACTTTCAAAATTGCTTGTGATATTGCATCCTATAAGAAGTCACAAATATCATTAAAACATTAAAAAAAAAGTTAAATACTCAATAAACCATAATAGTTTAATAATTGCTCCTGAATTTTAAAGTGGCTACGTTTTCAAATTATTTATAGAAATAAGATGCACTTAGATGCACATTCCTTAGGCGAGTCTGATTTTAGTTCATTTTTATGCCATCATGGTGGCAAAATGTTGTCCTTTCATGGTTCTCTCCAGTCTTGGGAATACAAAGAAATTGCAGTGAGTCATCTCAACAATTCAGTGGCTGAGGTAGATAACCGTTTTGTTAAATCAGGAACAAGCTATGAGTGAGTATGAGCAGGAATATTATTAGGATGCAATTTCTATTAACAATTTTACTAAAATTTGGGTAATTTTCATTGGACAGCTTCATGTAAACAGCATATAACTTTCAGTTAGTAGTCCTTATTAACCATTCAACCATGTAGTAGGGTGCGTTATCCCATTAAAATCTAAGAAAACATAGGGAAAAATCTTCACATTTAATCAGACTTGTCCATTTTTATCTTGGCCCTCCAGAAAGCTTCCATTGGTTTCATCATGCTCATATATTGTTATCCTCTATTGGTCTAGAGATAAATGTGCTAGCCTCTGGTTCTCGAGGTCACAAAACCCAGCAGAGGGCAAAGGATTGTTTTGGGCATAAGAATCTGTAGCGTGACTTCCTGAAGTCATTTTGTGAAGTGGTCCTGCATCTAGATTTATGACACGTAAAAGAACTTAAAGCGTGATAAAGGCCTCTGGGCAAAATTAAGAGATCTTTCATGCCCAGTATGGAATAGGATACAGAAAACCACAGTTGTTAAAGATTGTCCATTAATACAAATAATCATAATCCTTTATAAGTACTGATATATTCAGGTTTCATCACCTGTATGATGTTTTTAAGAAGTTCAGGATTGCTGTTGACTTCATTAAACAGTTCCTTAGCAATGTCTGCCTGTTTTTTGGTGTTGTTGTTGTTTTCAAATGCTAGGCTTTGGCAATGAAGCCATTAGCTCTCTTGCTCTCCAATATTTCTGTTTAGTGGGTCCGGCATGTAGGGCTTCACAGGTTAAAAGAATTTCTTCAGTCATTTCCTCTTCTTTGTTGCACAGAGAAAAATTTGGACTTGTTTAAATTCCTGTTCTGTGTAAGTGTTTGGCCAAATAATCATGTTCCGTAAATAATCCAAAATTTGCTACTGCAGCTTTACGTGGGTTTTCTGGAATAATTTCTGGATTTTCAATTAAAATGTTCCATTTTTTATCTTTGGCTTTGTTAGATATTGATTGGTTTCGTTTGTTTTTATATTTGCTTTTGATTAATCTTTTTATGGATATAAAGGGTAAGTTTTTACTTTTATTCTGAATTAAATTTGTACCTTTTTTGGCAAGAAAATCAGTTGATTCATTCCCAGCAATTCCACAATGTGCAGGTATCCACAGTAATATAATTCTTTTCTGTAATTTTTGAAGTTGTTGAATAATTTTGTGACATTCTTTAATTTGGATTGACCTCATTTTATATGAACTTATTGCACATAGTAATGCTGCTTTAGAATCAGAAAGTATGACAGCATTTTTGAATTTATCTATTCTGTATAGGAGGTGTTGGAGTTAAATATGAATAGCCGTTACTTCTGCATCAAAATTTGTTGTGTGGTATATCCTGCTGCTTGATAGAATGAGAACAGTGCACACTTAATTCCTGCTCCTGAGTTGTTGTCCAAGTTAGATCCATCTGTGTAGATATGTAACCATTCTTCAGGTGGGTATCTATTTTTCACAGTTTCTAATGCTAGTGCTTTTAGTACAGGTTTGGAAGTTTCAGATTTTGTAACTATTTGTTTTAAATCTAATTGTGGTTGAAATTCAGCAATTTGGAACAAGCTTTGCTGCCAATGTTTTATGCCCAAAACATCCATGAACCAAATGATATGTCTTCATCAGCAGCAACCTCTCTGATAGGATTTGGCAATTTTCCAGTATCTTCCTTTCATTTGTTTGACATTGTCAGTGCTAGGTTGCCCAACAGTTGTCATCTTCAATGTCTTCAAGGACCTTTTCGTAAACACATGTCTTACACAAAGTGAATTTTCCAAAAGCAACATCAAGATTTTGAATATGGTGATGCACTTTATTCCATTTTTCAAGCAAAGTTTAATTCAAATTCTTGGACCAGTTTTTTTTTTTTTTTTTTTTTTTTTTTTTTTTTTTTTTTTTTTTTTTTTTTTTTTTCCAAAAGTTAAAAATCGTCAAGTAGATCAAAACACACAACTTTTCATCTTTCAACAATGAACTAAACATGCAAAATAGCTGCAAATGTTATCATATGTCAGGAACTTGTGAACCAATGTAATTAAAAAATATTTTGAAAATAAGATTTATGAAGCTCATAAAATTAAAAAATTCCAGTTATTTACTTTATCACATCTTTTATATTAATGAATATATAACAGTTTAAAGTAATGTACTACAACTTAAAGTAGTCACTCAGATAGTGGCTGGTAGCCTGTTGCTACCAAAAATCTAAAAAAATTATTGTACTTCTATTGCAGTAATTTGAAATTTAGATTGTGTGTAATAAACAGAATTTGCTATTGGGCCTTTCTGATTATGCATTTTCTCAGACATACATTCCACAAATTATGAAACTTTCAATCACCTTTGACTTACATTAGACTTAATTCTGAGTGTTTACTGTGAGTTTTTTTTTTTTTTTTTTTTTTGTATATTTGAGTTAACTGTACATGGTTTTTCAGTGTTCCCATAAGAAATAAAATTGAAATATTTTAGTATTTTGAATTTATAGAAGATAATAATGATGATTAAATAAGTAAAAGGCTAGCAAGGCCTCATATACCAGGCTACAAAATTCAAAATGTTAGCATTTTTTAGCTTTTCATAATTATTCATGAATATAATGGAGCTAATTTCATCTCAATGTGAAAAGTGCTGTACTGACAGGTGTATTTAGTGTGTCATTCACTTGTAGTATGATTATTCAACTTCCAGTAAAAATGAAAATATGCAAATAGGTTTTAATCTTAATGAATTGTTGCAGGACGGACACCTTTACACATGTGTTGTTTAGGAGGTTATGTCGAGTGTTGTCGCAAATTCCTGCAAGTAGGAGTAGATTTGGATACTCAGGATGATACTGGGAAAACTGCTCTACATTTAGCAGCATTCAAAGGGTAGGAAACTCTTATACAGGGTAGTTTAGTGATTATGTAGTTTATTTATTTTTAATGTAATTGTAATAATTACTTTGCCTTCTCTTTTTTTTTCTTTAAAAAAAATTGGAAGGATGAAAACTCTTGACTTTGTACAGTATTCAAAGTTAAATATTACAAAGTCTGTCTGGGTAAGCGCAAGTTCAGTTGCTCCAAAAAGTATAAGTGGCTAATTACTGTAATGATAATGAGAAATGAGTTTACTCTTCACAGAGTAATCTTCTTACCCTTGAAGATTAACCACAAGTATGATTTCAGAAACTAACAACTACATGCTGACATTCCATTTGGAGTCTGTTGCCAAAATCTTACTGGAAAAAGATTGCTCCTTGGAAATTAAATTAAAATTGCCAATCTTCCATCAAAGGCTTATTTGTTTCCTACTTCATGTGCTATTAAGAGAGAAAATCAGTGCAGAAAGAAATAGTGTTGAGTATAAGTTACAGAGGTAGAAAGGGGATTAATATCTTCATTTTAAAACCATACTGAGGGATCATCAAAGAAATATACCTAACTGTATTTACATTAACAAGACAGACTCCCATCATCAGGATATTTTTAAGAAATGTTATAACCACTAAATAGATATAACACAAAAATCAACAAAACACTTTTTGTGTTTGTAAAATATGCTCTTATTCACCAAAATAAGAGAATTTGCCAAAACAGAATCACATTTAATGCATATAAGCTGCAAAATAATATCAAGCTTTCTTCTCTATATTTAGAAAATAGTTTTGGTTAGTCATTGTTTTCTAACTGATGATATTAAGCAAAACTTGGGAACCTACTAAAAAGAGTTTATTCCATAATAATTTTGAGTTTACAGTGTATGCATTGAGCATACTTTGATGCTACACACATCACATTCTGCCTGCAGAAGAATTTTAATATGACATGAATTCAGTGTAATAATATTCAAAACATCCATATCACAAATTTAATTAATGCATCCTTGGATTGAAAGCTTTTAACGCAATATAATGGCGTACATATTGTTAATTATATATGTGAACAATGGGAACAAAATACTTGAGCAGTTTGTATAATTTGGAAAATAATCAAACTGCTCAGTTATTATAAAAATTATTTGTGGTTGGTTTATTGCTCAGTTATTCTTTCCCAAACTGTGATAACCTATTTATTGTGACAAAATTACAACATGAAGTTGTACTAAGCTCATTTTGTTATTGAAACAGCACTCCACTAATTTACACTTATTTTCACTTTTACAAATACACATAGGAAACACATCAGTTTTAAATTTTACATCCTACAACGTTCAAGTCATATCAGACAGTGAGTGAAATGGGTGAAATGATGCTCACATGTGTCCAGAGTCCATGGAGCTTAGAGCTACCCGACATTCATCTTTAAGGATAAGGGAAAACCCCGGAAAAACCTTATCCAGGTAACTCATCCTGACCGAGATTCGAACTCGAGACCTCTTGAATGCGAGGCAGATACGCTACCATCTACGCTACCGAGGTGGGCGGAAACATATCAGTGCTAATGTTTCTTTGTGACTCCAATGCACATTAACTCATGTTGCTTGAAAGCTTCTCATTGCTTTCTGCTCACACAGTAATGTTCTCTTTAACACTCTTAATTGCTTGCCAACACTCTGACATCTGACTCTGTCATTACTAGAGCCCAGATTTGTATACAAAATAAAATACTGAAATTTGCATTAAAAACTAAATATATGCACCAGAATATGCAAAAGCAAATGAACAAATATCAAAGAAGCCATAATTGAAAGGGATATTTTTACCTTATTCATGGTTGTTGCTGTAGATAAGGAAAGTTGTCTTGAGGTTTCCTTGCGTAAATGTTTCATACAATGAAAAAGTTCTTTCTGGATCATGTGATGTCACAGCTGCATGTGAAAAACACAAACTCATCAGTGAATTTCTCTTTTGTTACTGTTTTTCACCATCACCATCACTATTACTGATCTGACAGTGTTTTATATAAACCTGGACTTCAATTTTAGCAACACCATGAGCTTCTGCAGAAGCTCATTCCAGCTATGAATATACTGGATCTTTTCCTCAATGCAGTTCTTCAAAAAAACATTCCTAACCTATAACAATCCTAGCTGCATCTTCCACATATAAGGAATTTATTACAGTATTCACTTTATCAAAATATTCTCTGTAATATAACACAGCCTGTATTCATGAACCCCACCTAGTTAAAACTGGCTTAGGGGATAAGGGCAGATCTATTGTTCATGAAATGTTTGAACCTTTGATGGCACTTTTACAAATACTTTTTTAACATTAGAGACAAGTAAGTCTACTTCTTTAAATATACTTCAATAATTTTAGCAACATGATGTAAACCGTGAGCAGAGCAAATCAAGTGATTTAATTTGGAATAAAGAACTTTCAATACAGTTCCCATTTTTACCATATATTATGCTTCAGTGAGAAATAAAAATACTTGTCATACTGTACTCCACCTTGCCACAAGAAAGCTAAGGAGTCATTGAAAAATTTTGCAACCATGCTGTGATTTACCCTTGAATGTTCAAGAGGAGTGATTTGCTACCTTCTTTCATTGAACCCACTATAGCACTGGCAACATACTCGAGCAGCGTCAAGCATTTCATATATTGAAATCCAGATTGTTTCCTTGTTCCATTGCGTCTTTTTTTTTTTTTCCTTGTTCCATTTACACCCCGCCTTTAACTGCTATGGTCATATCGGCGGCCGTTCTCCTTTGGAACATACTGAAGGTGTACTCGTTATCTTTGGTTTTTAATCATTAGATCACGCACACATTCACACTCTCATTCATATTTCCAGACTCTGTGGAAGATTGGGAATTATCTTGGTCGGAGAAAATTCCCCACACCCACCGCCGGGAATCAAACCCGGGACCCCTAGCATGGCAGGCAGGTGCTCTACCGACTGAGCTACTGCGCCAGCCTCATTGCGTCTTTGTTTTAGAAATTACAGTCCTGAAAACACTGTTACATTGTTTTTACATAATATTGTAACTGCAAGGGTTACGTAGAATCAAAAGTCTTGTTTGCAGAAATTAACACTCTTTATTGCAGTAAAAAGATATAAAATTGACAATCAGCTGTCTTCAAGGTCGACTTGGTGCTCCGCTGCACGTAAGCAAATGAAAGAAGTCACTTTGGTACAATTCAAACATCCACTGTAGCAATAACCATCACACAACTGCCGCTCTAACACCTTGCAGGTTTTTATACTCCCAGCCATTGTTTCTAGAAAGCCGCAAACCTTTCAATAACATTTGCAGCGGCAAGAGAAAGACAGAAAATTCCGGAGCTTCTCTCTGTCTCTTTCTTTCTCTTGGCAAGCGTCCAGCTCTCCTGCCCATGCTCCTGCCCATCCTGACTGCTAGCCCTGCCAGGGCTACAGCTTGTCACAGCAGCACAGCAATGCCTTCGGTGACAATATTGACTCATCCAGGACCCTTTGATTTGTGTGCTTTTCTAAGAAACATAGAAGCTGCACGTTATTCAATTTCTACAATGAAATGTTGGCAGTCTCTAAAGCTAAACACAAATTATTTATGTTAATTGATGAAAATTAATAATTTCTTCACACAGCCGTATACAGGCTAAGGTTTTGGATAGAGTCAACTTGAAAACTTCAATGACACGGCCGAGATTTGAATCCCGGATCTCCTGATTTCCGATGCATTTGTGGATGGGTTTCTCAAACCAAAGTACAGGCATTATTCAAATAGTTAGGCTCCTTAGTTGTCAACTATTGCATGCAACCGAGCTCTGAATCAACTGTCAGGCCGAAAAGTTGATATATGACTGAAAACAGGGAAGCACCAAACCATGTGAAGACTCACGCAGTACTGATTGTTGGACTTCCTTTGACTTAATGGTTACTATGTGGATTACATTGTTTCATCCCTAATCTTAATTGCACAATATTTCACAAGACGTCTGGCTGTATCTCTGTTATGTAAATAATGTAAATGTATGTAAGTAAAGACGTTGATTAGCCGGTGTTGAATTGTAAGTCATATCATACATTTGCTTCATTAGGTTTACTCCAGGTGTTTCGAGTTTTGGTAGAGCATATATCCATTTATAACTAAATACATAGTATTTTATGTCTTTGGCTTGGTTGTTTTCAGAAACATTATTAGGTACTGGTAATATTATTATCTAAAGGAAAAAATTATAACTTATGTCATGTTCAAGACTAAAATATTCACTTTTTCATTTAAAACTTAAAGTATGCATTTTCCCATAGACTATACATTTATATGCATTAGCAAATACTGCTCAAATTGTCTGGAAAAGTGTGACATACAAATGATTCAAGCATAATTTTATGTATATAAAGAAGAACATGCATTTTGCATACATAGCCGGGCTCTACTCATAACTAATTCGGGTTGGTTTTTGCACTCCCTGCAGGTTGCGGAAGAAAGTTCTGAAAACCAAAGTCTTTGAAATTGCCTGAATGGAACATTGTCCAAGTCGATTCTTCTAGATTTGCTGAAATCAGCCTGGAAACATTATTGTGGTGCAACAAAGAGGCACATATTATTGGCTTGTAACATCATCCAGGAGATGTCATTGAATGTTCCAATATTGCTTCTCTCAGCAGCAAGAAACATAAGTGGTTAACTGTGGTGACTCACACTTAATCCCTTTATGGTAGGCATTTGCTGCCACCATGACAGTATGATATACAACATCTAATAATGTGGGAGAAGATTTCCAAATATTTGAAACCTGGACTTATCAGATTTTGTGTTACAAAAAGTGAGGGCGGGGAAAGTGAAAATTTGCTGAGCCAGCATGCAGATTAAACAAATAGCTATCTAAAATAGTTGGCAAACTATTTAAAGTTCTCAGTGCATATTATATGCCTGTTTAAATATAATTTTCAGTGTTGTGCAGTAAATATAAAAGTTATATGCTTTTATGTTCATTGTGAAAACCACTTAATTGTTAAAAAATTCATGTAGATCTTTAATATAACTGTATATGCTACCAAAGGTTGGGTTACATCTGTACTTTTTAACAAGAGTTTATTCATATACTTTTTAATTTCCTATGTGCAGAAAATATAGGCATCATAGTCTCTGCGTGGGCTGTGGTAGAACTCTGCTTTTACCTTTCTTCCACCTCTGCATTTTTTGATTATGCATCCTCTGTTTTTATATAATTAAGAATAGCATAATTAAACAATAATTATATTCCTGGAACATAAAGATGCTCCATGAAATCATTCTCCTGGCTTCCCAATACTTTTATGTTAGATTTTCAGAGATTATAGATCCTCAAAGTATAAAGTTGGAAGAAGCATAGGGACAGTGAAGCACAAATTAATACAAAAGTGAATCGAGAAGATATTGACACATTGCTTCACTCACACTGTTTATTCACAGGACATGTTTCAAGAGCTCTCGCTCCTATCATCAGCTGATACTCGACTAGCTGATACTGAGCTGATACTAGCTGATACTAGAGTCGAGTATCAGCTGATGATAGGAGCGAGAGCTCTTGAAACATGTCCTGTGAATAAACAGTGTGAGTGAAGCAATGTGTCAATATCTTCTCGATTCACTTTTGTATTAATTTGTGCTTCACTGTCCCTACGCTTCTTCCAACTGAGTCGAGTATCAGCTGATGATAGGAGCGAGAGCTCTTGAAACATGTCCTGTGAATAAACAGTGTGAGTGAAGCAATGTGTCAATATCTTCTCGATTCACTTTTGTATTATAGATCCTGTTATTTCCTTTATAACAGTCAAATAGATCCATACATTAAACGCATTTAAAAGACATTCTTCTATGAAAAACCTAAAAGGATGATATGAAATGTAATTACTTATTTTGGAATATATCAATATTATAATTGAATTTTTAAATTAATTTTATCAATATTTCAACATTTAAATAAAATTATAATATGTATCTTAGAATATCAAAAAGCATGTAATGTCGTAGCTTATACATCAATATTTGTAATTGTATATGAACATTCTAGTAATTTCACTTGTAATTTATAATGGGTATGAAAATGTTATTTATTTCAGATCAGTAGAGTGTCTGGACTTACTGGTTAGCAGTGGTGCCAACTTCCAATTGCAAGACACCAAGAGTCGCATACCTTTACATTATGCTGCAGTACAAGGACAATATCCCTGTGTGTTCACTCTTGTAGGCATCGGTAGTCAGGTGAACAAACAGGACATAAATGGGTGTACGCCACTACACCATGCTGCAGCAAGAGATGTTGAGGGCAGGTAAATTCTCATATTTGGCTCATTTGTTTAAATCTTAGTTTAATCTTAACCCACTATGTACATCTTTATCTTGCAAAATTTTGAAGGGAATTCCCTCTCCCTCCATCCACTTCCTCTCTGACAAAAGTTCTGATTGAAAGTAATAGACTTTAGTTTCATGTTTAACACATTTCCCAGTGATTAATAGCCATTTAAAACTTTTGAGTTGTTCCCAGAACCCAGTAAGCAATCTAGTTACTTAAATCACCCACTAAATTTCTGCTTTGGTGAATAAATCTGTAGATTCTGCTTATTTTTCAGGATATTTTAATAACTTAATTAAAGGATATTAATTGTAGTATGTACCAACTACAAGATGCAGTACTGCATTTTTTATTTTTTATTCTCTCTCTCTCTCTCTCTCTCTCTCTCTCTCTCTCTCTCTCTCTCTCTCTCTCTCTCTCTCTCTCTCTCTCTCTCTCTCTGTCTCTCTTTTTTGCAAAAGGTCAAAAAGGTGATTTAAGTAGCTTAGAGTTAATTTTGTTGTTACATTTGTTTCAGTTGCAAACAAAATCTTTTAGAAGTCAGTAAGGAGATTTTTTTTTATCAATCTCTCTGTTTCTAATTAACCTAATTCATAGCACATAAATCTTCTAAGGGAAGGGAAGTTTGATACTGTTACAGAAACCAGCCAGATATGTTCATGCTTATCATGCATTCTTTCCATGTTAAGAGAGTATGTTTTTATATACTCACATCTGTATTTCACAATTACCTAGTATTTTATTTTTAGATCAGCTATACAACTTTTATCAGTGCTTATTATCTATACTAGGTAAAGTATACTTAGGAATATAAGCAAATAGATTTAAGGGATTGGGCGGAGTCCGAAGAAAAGATATTGGAATTTCAGGCAGGCTTCAAAAAAGGTAAACAAACAGTAGATAATAATATTCATAATAAAGACAATTATGATAAATATCTCAGTAATAAAAGAGGTAGAGTTTATATGTTTTTTGCATTTGACACTATAGAGATGCAGCAATATACAAATTGAGAATAAAAGGAGTAAGTAATGAATTTATAAAAGAAGTAACTAAGATATATAGAAGAATAAAATTTTGTGCAAGGTGTGAAAGGAATAAAATAACAAATGACAGAATAGAAGGTAGGTTTAAGGCAGGGCTGTAATTTAAGTAATATAGCGGACAGAGTAAAAGGAAGAAATCAACACTGATTTATAATAGAAAATAGAAAGACACCAGATTAGTTATATGCAGATGATCTGACGGTTGGAGCAATAACATCGGCAGGATTACATAGAGCAATAAATGAAGTGATAAGTGGTGAATTACAGTAAATACAAAATAGTCAAAAGTGATGGTCGTTGAAAGAGGAACAAAATTGAAGAAAGAGGAGTAATGGTTTTTAGAGGGACAAAAATTAGAAGTTGTGAAGGAATTTGAATATTTAGGGGTTAGGATGAATAATGGAGAATGGGAAACATACTGCAGGAAGGTGGTTGCCAAAGGAAAGGCAGCAATGGCAGGAATAAGGATATGCAAAGCAAAACTGGATATGTCAAGCAAATGGTTAGAGAGAATGTATGAAACACTGGAGAGTCAAGGTGGCTGTATGCTGCAGAAATATGGGAGATGTCAAAAGTAAAAAATAAAATAGACCAGCTTTACAAGCAATTTGCTAAAGAGTTGTTGGGATTGTCTAAAGCAGTGCCAGGTGAAGTAGCCTTAGTAGAATTAGGTAAAACCAAAAGAAAGGGCATAATAATTGAAAGCATTTTAAAATTGTTGTATAAATGTTTGTGAAAGATGATGATGAAATTCTAAAGATATGTATGAATCAACAAAAGAAAATCTGAAGTAGGAAGCTGGTGGTCAGGGGCGGAAAAACTGTGGAAGAAATAGGAATGGGCGATATATGGAGACTATAAAATAGGAATGTAGAAGGGTTTTGAAAATAGAAAGAGTGGAGGATATAGAAAGAAATATGTGGAGGGTTAGAAAACAGAATAATAGAGAAAATAAAGAGAGAATGGGGAAGAGAAAAGTATATAGACCAATGTAACAGACAGCAGAAGGAAGGAATGGTTTGGATTAGAACAAGATCAATGTTTATAAGGGGAAAAAGAAGTAACAGTGTAGAAATATGCAAATTATGTGGAGAAATGGAAAGTGCAGTTCATGTTTTGAGTGTAAAGAACTAGCAGCATGGAGACAGGAAGTATGGGAGAAGAAATAGAAAAAGATGCATAGCAAGCTAATAGCCATAAATATGGTTACGGGGAAAGATGAAAGTAGAAATAGAAACATAGCGAACCTGTTTTAAAAAGCTAAAGAGAAATAATTCCAAATAATTATTTAGTGTATGCATTAAAATTACTCAGTCTGCAGGAAAAAGCCATCAAATTCACAATAGGAAAGGAAGTAAATGACAACTCTCTTTCTTGGATCTAAATATCATAGCTATTTCCCAATTACACATAAACATGCAATAATAGACAATCTTGGACACAGACTAGTCAACTAAAGCAGAATACTACAAGGAACAAACCGTACCTCACACAGCAAAGAGAGTGGATACAACAAAAGTCTGGTATTTAAGAAAATTAAAAAAGAAAAATACAGGAAAGTTATGTAATACAGTAAATAATTTGAAACTAAATGATTTATATGTTCCTTACAAAACAACGTAAAGAATAAAGAAAACCATTAAGGAAGCAAACACATTCAGTAAAGAAAAAGAAAGCAACAGCATATTTATTGGATTCATGTACCTCCCAAAAACATCTAATAAATTCAAAAAGATCTTAAAGAACAAAGTGTTATTTGGCACTTACAAATAGATCCTCTGTATTAAAGTTATTAAATTAACAAAAGAAGAATAAATCCCATCATCAGTAGATCCGGAATATACCAAATAAGTTTAAGAATTATGAAAAATTCTACTTAGGGCAAACTTAAAGAAACCTAAAAACCAAAGTCAAAGAACGTTTTAGAAACATCAAAATGAAACAGGAAGGCAAATCAGCAGTAGCATTTAATTTTTGGAATGAAAGCCATAATCTTTACACAAATCCAAAATTATTAAAAGGTTTTATAAACCACAACAAACTGATGTGGGAGAACATCTTAATATGGAAATATAAAGAATGTGTAATTAACTTTGAAGTCCGACCAGTAGATAATTTGGTAAAAGAAGTTCATAGTGCCACCATCAAAAATGTTGAAAATGGAAGAAACAGCTCTTGAAACTAGTCACTCAAATCAAAGTTTAAGTGATGTAGTACGAAAAACCAACTACAAATAGTTTTATTAATTAATTTGGACATCACTGTTACTAAATTCTTCCAAACAAGTGTAATCTAAGGAATACTAAATCTAAGGAGTTCAAAACTAAATTTAAGGAGTTCAAAACTTGTTTTAAAATTAGAAGTTCAAATTTTATACAGATCCTTAAAGAACGGTACAGGAAGAATATTGAGAGTCATCTTTTTATTGTTTGCCTTTACTGTATAACAAATTTTTCTGTTTAGGTGTGTGGAGTACCTATTACAACATAAGGCTGATCCACGAATACGAGATGAACAGGGTTACACAGCAATCCATTATGCTGTTGCAGGAGGAAACCAAACTGGCCTTGAGTATCTTCTTGCAGCAGTGGGCTCATACTTCAATCTCAGTGGAGACGACATGCCAAAAATGACCCCTTTGCATTTAGCTGTAAGTTATAAGACCAAGCATTTCATACATATTTGTAGATTATGTTAATTTATATGATCTTTTAATCAGTAGCCATGAATCATTGATATAATTTTTAAATTACTGTATTTTATGCAGGTTTGAGTTAAATGAAATGATGTAATTTTTTTAAAGTATTGACAGTTTATCATTACAACAGGATCTTTCAGTGAATTTAGTGGCAGAATAGTTGATTGCAGAATTCATTCATTACATTTTAATGCAGAGCATGCTTCATAAGGTACTGCTTAATTTATGATTTCAGCTCATTCTTGAACATCAGAATTCATTGTGGTTGAATGAAGAGTGCTACCAGAAATAATAATTAATAATTTGTTTAATTAAAGATTATGCACTGAGTCAACTGAGACACACTGTACTTCACATGCCACAAATTTTCTTTCAATGCATTTCCCCTCCCCTGAAGGCATTATCAAGAAGTTATCAAATGGCTTGAATTTTGATGCTCCACTGATGATGGTTCTCTGTAGACGAGATATCTAGTGGCGATTCAATGAGGCTGAGTAAAATATTTTGTTCTGACGGATTGTCAAAATTCATTAATGTGTTTTGAATTCCTTTATATAAATGTTTTCCCAGGTGTTAAATTCATGTACTGATTTTACTAGAATTGACATTGTATTGGAAGAAAATATTTTACTCAGTCTCATTGAATTGCCACTAGATGCCTCATCTCCAGAGAATCTTCATCACCTGGAGCACCAAAGTTCTAGACAATTGACAACTTTTTGATAATGCCTTCAGGTGGAGGCAATATACGTTGAAAGAAAATGTGTATTATGTGAAGTACAGAGTGTTTCAATTGACTCATTGTATAACTTTTAATTATTACATTTCTTCACAGTGTTAATTCTAATTTGCCTATTCAAGATATTTTGTTTAACGACACTGTCAATAAAATACTTAAAATGTCTTAAACTGATTTAAATTTATTAAAGTGATTAATGGAATAAATAAAGACAAATAATTTCCCATGAACATATTACACTACTATATACGCAAGATTTCTTGAGTGTTCAGGCCCCAAGTCCTCATTCGGTAGGTTTTGCCTAATTCTGTAAACACAGATGACAACTTTGAAACAATGAAATGTGCTATACACTCTTGATATCTAGTAGCTAATGTGCTAAGCTTTCAAAGGTGTGTCATTTCTTTTGAGCAATTTTGAGGTTAATTATTAGCTAACCAGTTTACAACAAATCTAAGAGCGAGACGTATGTTGTGGAAGTTATGGCTCTCGAAACGGGACATACTATTATTCATCTACCTCATGTGTGATCTGTGATCTGAATGCAATTGAGCTGGCATGGACAAAAATAAACAATGTTTTAGAGGATGCAATGTTAACTGGAAAGCCCCAAATCTTCGGAAACTTGCTATAGAAGTGACAGATTGGGAAGGATAGTGCAAGAAGGTCCAAGAGCTAGAAATGCAATATTGGAGAAACAGTGGTGTAATAGTAAAGGAAATTGATAAAATTATCATTAACACATCACAGGACACCAGCAATGAAATGACGCAACAGACTTGCAAATTGAAGAATCACTAAGCGAGTGAGCGAGTGTTTATAGCTGTCATAATATTTGTTTTCTACTTTTGTGTGTTTCATAACATGTAAATATATAAGCATACAGCTTATCGGATTGAGTTGAATTTATTGTATGTCCACACATCTCGCACCTTTGTTGCATATCTTCGCTTATCTTACTGCAATTTGACTGAACTGTGGTTTTCTAGGTTGACCACACTGCAGAAACAAAAGCATGTTAGCTCTCT
Organism: Mantis religiosa; assembly: GCA_030765055.1. NCBI lineage: Eukaryota > Metazoa > Arthropoda > Insecta > Mantodea > Mantidae > Mantis > Mantis religiosa. The sequence goes on along the minus strand of CM060952.1, from coordinate 145,054,283 downwards.
CTTCTCCCCCTCTGCCTGCACCACACCATAAATCCAGTGCTCAAGAAAACATGCACATATAGTATTGAGCATAGTGACATATCTTTCATCAGCAGCGATACCAAGTGTTTATTTGATTTTGGACTTTATATGCCTGGATTTGAATGTAATAATTTCAAAGTCTATACTGCAAAAGTACTAATACTGTACCATAACTAAAATGATGAATAATATACTAAAGTTAAATTTAAAAGGAGTCGATTAATGACACTAAACAACCCAAAAAGAAAGTAAGTGTTGTTTAGTGTCATTAATTGACTCCTTTTAAATTTAATTTATTACAGCAACACTTTTTTCAACACTTCCAAGAAAGGAATTATAATATACAAGAGTTTGAGCTATATACAAGAGTTTGATCTCCCACTTGTGCAAACATTCAAACTTTTAAGTTAATTTCAGTATGTCATCATTAGATTTCAGGCTTCAGAACTTGCAAAGTATAGTGTGACAAAGTGGAACCTTATCAGTGAGTTGTTAAATGAAACAACCTCTTATGATGAATGTATTCTTAAGTAGGCTTAAAATAAGTGTATATGAATGTTAATTAATAAACCTTGCAGAAAGAAAACTACAGTTTCCAGAAAAAAGTTTAACTGTAACTTCTTTCTCCAAACTAACAGCAAGAAAGATCTTTCTCGGGGACAACAACCAGTCTAAATATATATGGTGCTATACATTGAAAGAATTTTAAAAACTATACAGACAGTTCAGTATACACATTTGGGGACTGAAATGATGCAAAATAACAAGTTTGTTGCACCTTATTGTGAGATCACTTCATTTTGCCCTTTTCCTCTTTTATTCCATGCTTCAGCACTTTTCCCGCTATTTTTATCTGCATTTATAATAGATTAAACAGATTTTTTTCTCTTCTTCAAGAGGATTTTAAGATTTTATTTATACCCCCCTCCCCGGAAACAATGGCCAACTTCAGTAACAATGGTCATCCTGCAGCTGTGAAATCAAATCACATTTAAACAGCAACAGTTGAAACCTAAATTCAGTTAGTGTTAGTATGAATTTGATGGTTCCTGTGTCATGACTGTGTACTGTTTTGTTGACAATATGAATGTTTTACCAAAACAAACTTTTCACAGCGAAATCATGCCGAAAGTTAAGATGGAGAAGTTATGTGTACTATAAAAAAAAAGGTCTTTGGTTTATCGAAACTGATACCATTATTCTGCAATGTAAATACTACAATTGATGATAAGTATCAAAGAAACAGAAGAAAGTATTATTAAAGAACATAAAAATTTGCATGTCAAAACCTAAGCAAACTCTGTGATATATGCCTTGCTTCTAGATCCGAAAAGCACTGGTCATTGAATGAATGTAATGCAAATCTTGCAATGGCATTAATTCAGCTAGGAATTCCAATCCACAAGAATAAAAACTCCTGCATTCAAATCATTTCTTGAGAAGCACACGCAAAGATCAATACCAGGCAAGAGCACTCTGAGAAAAAATTACATACAGACAATGTATAAAAACAGTTTAGACAAAACAAAAGAGGCAGCTGGCAAACATGAAGTAGGATTCATTTTAGATGAAACCACTAATGAGTAGCAAAAATATATTTTGAATGTGTCAGTGTTTCCATTATCTGGTGATTGGTTAAAATCTATGCTTTTTAAAATGTACCAACTTGAAAAGACAAATGCCTGCATGATAATAGAATCATTCAACTTACGTAAGAATCTGTAGGCAGATACAACACAAACAAGTGAAGCTTGTTGTGACTGGTCAGTATGCTACATGCTTTTGGCTTTGCAATAATTGAAAGGCATGTACCCTGAACTTCATCCTTGTGACATGTATTGCACATGGTCTGCACTGTATCTGAAAAGAATCAGGGAGAGGTTAAATGACTTCATTGCTGCTGTGAAAATTCTGCTAAAGGCTCCTAGTCTTCAAATTTAGTACCAAGAAGTGACTGGACTCCACCTTCCACTGTTTCCTGTCATCATAAGGTGGGATAATTGGATAAGATGCACAGCTTTGTTGTGAAGAAAGCTGATAAAATCAAACACTTTATATGTGTCGACTTAATGGATGCAGCAGCAATCAATCAGGCCCAACAGTTAGACAGCAACAAAGATCTATATTTGAAACTTTATGCAGTATGACTATGCAATGTGATTTAGAGTTTGGAAGAAGTTAGTATGGAGAAGGAGGAACGTAGAGTATAATTGAAAGAAGCATAGAGACAGTGAAGGACAACTTAGCACAAAAGTGAATCGAGAAGATATTGACACACTGCTTCACTCACATTGTTTTTTCACAGGACATGTTTCAAGAGCTTTTGCTCTTATCATCAGCTGGAACTCAACTGGTGCAAATTGTAGTGGTTTCCTCTTTTTCCATATCGTCAATAGATGGCATGATGTACTTGTCAAAGATGTCTGGTGGTGGAGTTTCAAAATTCATGACTCTATTGACGATTTTTGTTAATGAAGATTTTTTTCCCATACGGAAAGGTCTATGGGGTGATTAACATATTTTATTAAAGATGTTTCCAAGTTGATGTCATGTCTAGTATTCAAAAAATGAAAAGCCACTGCCACCATTTTTAATGTTTCTTATATGTTCTTTAGTTCTGATGCACCTCAAAATATATTTAATATCAGAAATTTGTTAAAAGGCCTTTCCAAAAATTCAATCACTACCAAAGAAAAACTAGGAATCTATGAGATCAAATGTAAAAATTGCCCTAACATTTATATAGGAAAAAAAAAAGAAATATTGACATCAGAACTAAAGAATGTATAAGAAACATTAAAAATGGTGAAACAGAAAAATCAGCAGTGGCTTTTCATTTTTTGAATACTAGATATGACATCAACTTGGAAACATCTTTAATAAAATATGTTAATTGCCCCATAGACCTTTTCCATATGGGAGAAAATATTCATTAACAAAAATCGTCATAGAGTCATGAATTTTGAAACTCCACCACCGGACATCTTTGACAAGTACATCATGCCATCTATCGATGATACGGAGAAAGAGGAAACCACTACAATTTGCGCCAGTCGAGTTCCAGCTGATAAGAGCAACTGCTCTTGAAACATGTCCTGTGAAAAACCAGTGCGACTGAAGCAGTGTGTCAATATCTTCTCGATTCACTTTTGTGCTAGGAACATAGAGGTTGAGTGTTAGGAATAACCTTGGTGGGTTTGCTAAACACAAATTCAAATTAAATTTGAAAAACAATCCAGATGTGGAAACTTTTGCAACTATGAATGAACTTCCCTTATGGGTAATTACGTAGAAAATGAAGCTAGTTACAGTGAAGCAATAAGTATTATACAGATATAACTATTTTTAACACCCTTATGGGTGCTGACAAAACATTGACATCTGTAGATATTGAAGGAACTCTTGAGGTGAAGCACCAGTGACTTACTGTAAAAACATTGAAATATGATCCAGTGTAACAAGTTCATAAATTATTAGAATCCAGTAAATTAATCAAAGGAAGTTAATGTAGATGTTTTAAACCTAAATGATCAAATTTCTCTGCACCATTTTGTATGTATTTTCAGCACCTCCCCCTCCTTTATGCCCATAATTTGTATCTTAAAATTCTTTTACTAGTAGTATGCATAAAGTCGAGCACAAGTTTTACCTTGCTAATTTTCAAGTGTAATCTTGGCTTTTAATGCATGAAACAGCTTTGACTTAGGCCTAGCATTTGTTTTGCTGCCAGCTTTCTGCTTTAGCTTTAGCTTGAATTTTCCAGCAACAAACTTGACTAGTGCAAATCCAGTGCATAAAACAAGCAAAAGCGTCACTTCTTGTAGGTAAATCTTAATTTTTTTCAAGCCACCTTAATAGGTGACTTTATGTCATGCAGTATAAGTCTTAAGAATTGTTTTATTATACAAAATAGTACAATTCCTGAATGTGTAAAGAAAAGTACATCAAGTGAAGGGACGTGCAAGAAATGAGTATATAACTCAATTTATAGACTCAGTGAGGAAAATGTGAGTTCAGTTCACATTTCTTAGAAGTTCTCCAAATGTGATAGAAGCAGTAGATTACATACATATGCCAATTCAGAAACTGCAAGTATATATTAACAGACAGCCTCAGAATTACTACAGGGAAAGTGCTGTGTGGTGTGTATTGCTTTGTGTTGCATAATATCAGAAAGCGCTAAGAGATAAAGCTGTAGAGGAAGAGAATAATGATGGCAAAAATAGAAATAAAGAGGGGTATGAAGGAAAAGGGTAGATAGAAATGAAATGAAGATTAGAAATGGCATGGAATGAAAAGAAGAAATAAAATTTCACTTTTATTGTATGAACATGCTTCAAATGATTAAATATGTATTGTTATGAATATAAGTTATAAATATCACATTTATGGCAATCTTAATGGCAAGTATGCTGTTATACCTAAGCAAATGGTTATGCAGCCTCTAAATAAAATATAAATAAATGCCATATTTATATACGATTATATGTTTAACATGGTTAAACTTTCATTGGATATGATTATAGTTCTATATAAAGTGTGATTCTCCACTTGTATTATTGGAAGTGAGCTTTGTTTATTTAATATGTCCTCCTGCTGCATGTCAGTTTTAGCTGATTTAAGAGTACCAACCTTTAATGCTAATGTTTAATCAGATGTTTTATTTCTGGATTTCATCTAACTCATATTTATTTAATTGCATACATCTTTCATTAGTATTCTTATTGGGATTTGGGGCAGTGATCTCATTATTTGCAGATCCAGATTCAACTACAACTGTTCTAGTGATCATCTGATAGCTGTTGTTGCAAACCTTCCTCACCTACAGAACATCATAAACAGTAAACAAAGACTAAAAATTAACTGACTTTTGGAGGAACTTTATAACAGTGACATCCAAATTAATTAATAAATATTATGTAGTTAGCTTTTTTAACACTACATCACTTTTTAATTTTTGGGGGTCTAGGTTCGGGAGCAGTTGCTTCCATTTTCAACCTCAAAGGTGTGACTGTCATTGGTTTTTGTTGCCTACAGTCTTCACTCTGGTGTTGAAATGATGATTACCTGTGCTGCATGAATTCAAGTTACACCTTTTGTGTGCTGCAAGTTGATAACAGTTGGGAAATGTTCCATAGATGATCAGCAGTTTGTGGTATTGTCATCTATGAGAAGTAAAACAGCTTTATTAAGTTAATTTCATTTGAAGGTATTTCAGAATTCATAACCTGAACTTCATTCTTTATATTACAAATTTTCTTCTCAATTAATAATTCTGTAGCTGCATATTATTATTTTAATAATTTAGAGCAGGTTTATTTCATGATGGATACTCAAAGGTGATCTATTATAGCTGATTAAACTTTGCTTGTACCAGATATTTCAAAAACAGTTTGTAACTATGTTTTCCAGGTTATGTTTGTGAATGTAAATTTACAAAGGCCATCCAATAAGCAAGTTTCCTTATTTTTTCCCATGCAAACCACATGTTTTAAAATTAAGTTTGTATGTAGGAACTTTCATTGTGGCATGGTGGCTATGCTTGACCTTCAGCAGCACGTGCTTGCTCTGCGTTCGCCAGTATGACACCAGCTGCCATGGAGCTACCACTTGAAAGCATGTCCATTTGTAAATCCATTGTTATTTGCTTTTTCAAGGCAAAAAATGAAATGGCTAACAATATTCATCACTATTTAGTGTGTTTATGGTGAAGGATGCACAAGCATCCAAATGGTTCACCCTGGCATTCATCTAACCAGGAAGGACAGCAAAGGCATATTTTGATAGCTGACAAACGGTCACTCATTTATAGCTGGACTGATTAGCTGGCCTGGTTAAAAATTAATGTGTTAATGTCTCATAGAATATGTAGTTTTTTGCAGTGTTTTCTGCCCTTATTACTTCTTCATTTATAGTGAATGTGTCTTTGTTTTATATATGCTATTTTTGTACAGTAATTAATTCCTACTATAAAAATGTATTATAAAAATTGTTAGGGCTGTTTGCCTGCCATCATTTTATATATTTTTGTACTGTTCCTGGCATGAACTTTGGCTCTGGGAACCTTTTTAGATAATAATAAATAAATAAATGTGCATAATGAGTGCAGCAGTAGGCCCATTACCGCTACAGGCATGCAGCCACTGTTGCAGTTTGAAATGTGGTGAATGAAGATCAGTGCATCAGCATTTATGAGGTAACGAATTGACTGCCTCCTGGCATGGAAATTGGATGCTCCTAAATTGCAACAATCCTGTCAGATGTCTTGCGGTATTGAAAAGTCTGTTCAAGATGGCCCCTGTGTTTGCTTACTGATGCCCACAAGCAACAACAGATCAAGGTGGCCTGAGCTTTCCTGAAAATGCTTCAAAGTGAGGGAGATAAACTGTTCTACTGCATTGTCATTGAAGATGAAAGCTGGGTGCATCATTCACTCCAGAAACAAAACAATAAGGTATGGTATGGAAGAAACTTGGTGAATGTGCACCAAAAAAGGCCAGGAGCTCAGCACCTGCGGGCAAAGTTATGGCTATTGTCTTTCGGGACTGTGGTGTTCTACTGGTTGACTACCTGCCCTGATGCACTACGGTTATAGCTGAGAGGTACTGAACAGTCCTTATAAAGCTCTGAGCTGCAGTCAAACAAAAATGCCTTGGCCTTCTGTCTCAGAAAGTGTTTCTTTTTTATGATAATGCACACTGCCATTCAACAACCTAGGTTTTGCTGCAGAACTTCAGATGTGTCCTTTTTCCCCATCCACTTTATTCACCAGATCTTGCTTCGAGTGTTTTCTATCTCTTTTCACAATGCAAGTCACACCTTGGAGGCAAACGGTTTGTGACTGATGAGGTGGAAGCAGAGCTGAACCACTGGCTATGGAGACAGGATCCGACCTGATATGATGAAGGTATCAAAAAACTGCTGCCAAGATATCAAAAGTGGTTGACAGAAATGGTGACTATGTGGAGAAGTAGTGACAAGTTGTATAATGAAAATAAAATATATCATAAGTGTAAATAACCCACTTGTATTTTTTGTAAAAAAGGGAACCTTATTTACTGGATGACCCTTGTATATACTTATTTGATAAATATCAGACTTTTATTTTTTAAATGCTACCTTTGTTAAAATTAATATAACTTTATATGTGAATTTTATACCTTTATCTTATAAATTTAAAGATTTGAAAGCATCATTTGTATGTGTTGTGAATAAGTATCATCTTCATATCTATACCACATTACAAAACTTAATAAAGAATGCTTTAAAAACCTGCATGTGAAAATAGCTCATTAAAGATCATTTATTATCTGTCAAAGACTTTCCTATTCTGTAGAACAAATGTTAACTGCCTTTTTCTAGAATGAAAACTGACCTATCCATTTATATCAAGTTGCCTTCACAGCAAATAGTAGGATGAGGAAAGACATGACATATCCATAAGTATACCTACCAAAATATAAAAAATGTTATTAAATTACTCTTAGGCAAATGTTACACACTCGCACATGCACATGCACGCACACATACACCTTGATTAAGATGTTTTCTCGAAATAAGCACTGCATAATAGTACTCATTAGGAATTTCTAAAAAATAAGAAACTTTCAGAAAATAAAGTCTTAAGTCTAATATATGAATTACAATCAGATCCACAGGAAAATATAATATGGAAATCATAGATCAGAAACCAAATATATTTGAGTACCTGCAGGAAATTGATAAATCAACTGTAACAGTTTTAATCAGTTAATTGTTAAGTAAACCCAGTAGCTAAATTACCAGAGGAGTTAAATGGACGAATAGGTTCAATGATTTGACAGTAAATTTGCAGCGTATAGAATAAAGATTGCTCCATGACTCTGAAATTTCATTACATACAAAAAGTTTTTCTTTTAGTAGATACCAATATCTTTAACCACATATGGCACAAATTTCAGCTCTTCTTTCCACTACATCCCCAACAAGTTTTCTAAGTTCCGAACATACTTGCAATATTACATCATATAAAGCAGTAACAAATATAATCAAAACAAAGTGTTACTTTAAATACTCTCTAAACATTAAAAAATATATCAATTTTTTTACTGTGTGTGTGCCATGTTGGTAGCAGACAAGTTGTGTTGCTGCCAGCATTTCTCCCACAATCACCCTGTTCTTTACTGCCAACTTTAAGAATCAATTCACTTGTCAATAAATGAACTGACAAAACTTTTCACTAATCTAAACTATAACTAAACTAGTGTCTAAGTAAACTAATGTTTAAACTAAACTACAAGAAAATCTCCTAAATGTCCTTGAGCATGTTCACTTATCTAAAGTATAACTAAACAAGTGTATAAGTAAACTAATATTTTAACTAAACTACAGGATAAATCTCCCATATTACCTTAATCAGGTCTTGAAATGGATCAAATTTTCTGTTTTTGCACCACAGGTACTCCACCTTTTCATTGTGTTGAATGCTGTCCCTTAATAAGCAATGATGGAGATGATCACCAGTGCAAATCAGTGTTGTTAGTGTGGATATTTGTTGCCAGTTTCTCGCAACACTCTGTGATTTACATTTAAGTGAGCTTCAAGACCCCCTGCCATTAAGACATTGTATCCACCCCAGCTGTTGATGTGAATTGTTATGGAAAATTCCACACTCTTCTCAATTAAAGTCAAAGAGGGTGGCAGTATCACTTTGATTATTGGGGGGTACTGGATCTGCATTTCATTAGTGACAACACTGATCAGTTGACGATCCAGTTTCTTTCCACCGTGCAGCCACCATACTTTCTCCTTCCAATTTTGCATTCACTTATCTGAATGACATGGCTGGCACTGCCTATTTTGCCCCTATTATGCATTTATTGCCATTGAGGATAAGCATACCTCTGGAAATAGCTGAACCAGTCAGATATTGTTTTGTGGCTTACGTTTGTGCATCCAATGGTACAATGGATAACAGTTTGTTCATACGAGAAGGCATGGGCATAGCTGAGTGTAACTAGGAGTACTTGAGCAGGGTGGTAAACTTGAATTCTCAAACCAAGTACCCTTTGCCATGGACTCCGAGAACTGTTCATTCCTTCACATGAAAATATCTGTATCTCCAGTCCTGTTTTCTAACATCACATCCTAACATAACACATATGTCCTTAGTAAATTCTTGTTATATAGGAGCTGTATGCATTCCCATTGTGATACAATGGTGCAAGATCAACAATATTGGCAAATCTAGCCTTAGCAACAGCAAACACTTAACAAGGTATTTAGTAAATGGCAGGGACAGAACAGATATGCACTTACCCAATAAATGCTTATTTCTAAAAAGGACCAATGTACAGTCATAATACCATGCCCACCTCGGTAGCGTAGACGGTAGCATGTCTGCCTCACGTTCAAGAGGTCCCGAGTTCGAATCTCGGTCAGGGTGAGTTACCTAGATAAGGTTTTTCCGGGGTTTTCCCTTATCCTTCAATACGAATGCCGGGTAACTCTAAGCTCCATGGACCCTGAACTCATTTGAGCATCATTTCACCCAATTCATTCACCGTCCGATATAACTTAAACGTTGGGGCTGACGTAAATTTAAAAAAAAAAAAAAAGTCATAATACCATCTGCAGGACATATTTCTGGAGCACTAGTGTAACTCGGGCAGGTTTCAACAACACTCCTTGCAACCGGTCCAATGTTGTACTTAAAAATATTTTTTTGCGGGACATAAAGGAAAGAATATCTGAAATTTCTTCTTCCCTTCCTCTTTCACTCCCTGAGTCTCAAGAGTAGGCAAACTTATGAGGGTGTCATTGGTAGATATTAATACAAATGAAAGTTTAACTGTAGTGCTTAAAGCAGCAGAGGTAGTTCCACCCAGTTGCAATGCAAAACATGCCCTCATTTTAATAAGTAAGTGAAGTTGAATTGCACAAATTTACGTAGATCGTACATTTGTAGTATTTTCTTCATTATTACTAACATTATTTTCCATTTATTTTCTCGATCCGTTTTAAGACAAAAATGAGTCAGTTGAATTTAAAACACCATCTTCTTTAATTTCACCACACTCAGAAAGATGATGTTTTTAGAGCCATTGGGTCTGTTTTACTTTAAATCGATTGAAATATCACTTAAAAAAAACCCACTTATGTTATAAAAATAATACTTATTTATTTTCAGCATTAAAGGATAAAATTATCTATTCGGCCAAATTAGATGTACATTTGATGAAGTACCTATGGCAACAATACTGCAAAAATAGGAAATACCAAACAGAATCAAAACAATGGGAAGAAATTTTGGATGGGTGTGTCACAAGTGAGTGTTGACTATTAATTGGAAGCTTACTGGAGCAAGTGGATGGGATACTCATTGAAGTACTAACAGTCACTAAGGCTCTCTCTAATCACAAGCTTGGAAATACTCCCATTATATGCTTCTGACCATTTTTTTTTTTTTTTTTAATATTACTTCTGCTAGCAATGGTAGTGTTTAATTTCAAAATAAAATGTATAATGGGATCACATATAAAAGGTAGTTACCTCATTGAATTTTTTTAGTTGGCTGAATTGGAACAGATGAAAATCCTAGTGAAAACTTTGGTCAATTATGAACAAACATCATCCCAATGAATAAAATAGATGTACATTGTTATCTACTTTTTTCTCTGATTATTTGGGAATCAAAACCTCTCAGAGTTAATGTCTTTTGCTTTCTATTCTTGTTCTGAGTCCCATTCCCATTTAATTTGGACCACCTTTGAAGGAAAGCGTGACCGAAAACTTGAGGGATAGTGACAAAATGCTATTTTAGTCACGTAGAAAATGAAGCTAGCTACAGTGAAGCAATGAATAATACACAAATATAACTATTTGTAACAAAAAGCTTCACTTATCTTAAGAAAATGATGTCAATTTTCCTTATTAATTGAAGTTGATTTCACAAACTCGTTTGCGTCGTCAGTCCACACACTTCGTCATCAAGGATACCGGTTACTATGTTATTATGTTTTTTCATTATTACCAAAATCTGAAAACTAAACAAACCTAAAAACAGAATCAACTGCTAGTATTTCAAAATTCATTGCACAATGTTTATTTTTTAAAATAAATATCTTTTTCCAAATCATTAAATCTATTGGACCATTTAATTGTTTTAATAATTTAATTTCAGGATTTATTTCATGGTTAAATGACCAAAAATGATCTGCTATGGCCGATTGATCAGTTTGTTTATACTTAATGTTACAAAAATGTTCTTTCGTTCTGGTTTCCAAATTATGTTTCGTCTTTCCAATATAAACCTGATCACAATCTAAACAATTAAATTGATAAATACCAGATTTTTTTATTATTGGGAATTTTATCTTTTTTTAGAGAAATGTAAATTTTTAATACTATATTATTTTGAGGAGCTAAATAGTTAATATTGAATAGTTTAATTTAATAGTTAATAGTTTTATTTATAGATTAATAAATATACCCCTGAATAAAGAGAATTTAATATAGAATATAAACTTATTATTAATACTGCTTTAATTAATAGTTTTTAATAAAGACTTTATACAAAAGAAGATTGAAAAATTTAAATATCAAAAAGCTGTTAATGATAATTCTACCCTTAAAAAAATAAAAGACAATTATAATTTAAAAATATTTACTTACCATCCTTGGGTTAATAAAGATTTTCAATTTTTTTTTAAAGAGTTTGGTATAACTTAAGTTCCTTAAAATAAATATAGTATTAAAAATTTACTACATTTCTCTAAAAAAGATAAAATTCCTAATAATAAAAAATCTGGTATTTATCAATTTAATTCTTTAGATTGTGATGAGGTTTATATTGGAAAGACAAAACGTAATTTGGAAACCAGAACGAAAGAACATTTTCTTAACATTAAGTATAAACAAACTGATCAATCAGCCGTAGCAGATCATTTTTGGTCATTTAACCATGAAATAAATCCTAAAGTTAAATTATTAAAACAATTAAATGGTAATGAATTTTGAAATACCAGCAGTTGATTCTGTTTTTAGGTTTGTTTCATTTTCACATTTTGGTAATACTGAAAAAACATAACAACATAGTAACCGGTATCCTTGACGACAAAGTGTGTGGACTGACAATGCAAACGAGTTGTTTGTGAAATCGATTAATAAGAAAAATTGACATCATTTTCTTAAGATAAGTGAAGTTTTTTGTTACAAATAGTTATATTTGTGTACTGCTATTTTAGTTATTTCATGAAGCAACATACAAGTGACACGAGGTGTTACTAAATTATAGGGAAAAACTTCAATGATTGCTAAAATGACAGTGGTCAAGAAAAGTACTGTGAATATAACTATATATGTAATTACTTTACATTTTTATAGCTGGCAGCTTCTTTCAGTTCAAAATGCTATATAATGAATGGCAACTATTTCATATTGAAGTGCTTCATGTTCTGAGTAACACTGAACATAAAGAATATGAAACTTTTGAATAGTAGCTGATGATGATCTGCACTATATAAATTTGGCCTACTTAGTCTTTGTGCTTACCACATATCTCAAGCATAAGTTTCCTGGAAGGCAATCACTTGAAGCAGATGTAGAGCATATATGATTGGCCTTGAATTTTATCAAATTTTATTTCTGGAACACAGGAAGAGCTTAGTGTAATATGCTGAATCATTTCCTGATGTGTAGATTTGCTTAACTTTCATCTCTTCAAATAGAGCTTGAGATATAATACAAATAAAATATTTAGTGATTATTTTCCACTTATCTTAAGAAGTTGATGACAAAACTTCTATCTTCTATTTGAAATTAATTTCGTAAGCATTTGCCCACATCTACAGTCAAACACATTTCATTGTCAAAAAAAAAAAAAAAAATGTTGACTGAAGATGTGGGCAAATGCTTACGAAATTAATTTCAAATAGAAGATAGAAGTTTTGTCATCAACTTCTTAAGATAAGTGGAAAATAATCACTAAATATTTTATTTGTATTATATTTATTATTCCACTGTAACTAGCTTCATTTTCTGTGTAATCAGAGCTTAAGATATTTGAGAAGTTTTTCTAATCTACAATTTGACACTAGTATTTGTATTAGCACTTAAAGCAGTGACTTTGAATGAACATCTCATATGATGATGATATTGCTAAATGTTCATAATGTGAGATTATGGTAGATTTTCTTATATGGTTCATAAAATTATTTTTATTCTTTGGAAAGCCAGCAACTATTACCTGAATTTTGTCCCCATAATTTTTTATCACTATATAGAGTTTGTAAATAAGGATTGGTTTTGTGCATCACAAAATAACCATTTATTGGTAAAATATAATTCCATTAAAATATTTTTTTCTTGTTCTCGTGCTGCAAAGCAGGAGCATGCTTCATAATGCAGCAGACCCAGATTCATTTGGTGACCAAGTTGCATGGGTGAGGTTTTTTCATTGTTTTCTGTCTTTGCCTGATAAATAAGATCGAAAAAGAATATATAAATGTTCCTGTTTGTTTCTCCAAGTGGCCCCTCATTTTATCTTAAAATTCAGATGTTGGCATGGTATAATAAGTAAAAATAAGGTATTAAAATAGTCTGCTACAGTATCTGAAATAGTTACCAAGATAACATCATAAACTATGTAAATAGAGTCACGCTTATTCTAATTACTGGTAAGGGTTGACAGGCTATTTCTTCAGGTATCAAATTTCCCACATCTTTGTTGGTGTCAGTGTTTATTCACATATTTTCATGTGTATCCAGTATCTTTATACTGCAGCATGCTGCACATTACATAATTTGTGTTTTCATGGTTTAGCAATCTTAATTGATTTTACAATATTTTAATTATAGAAGCACTTTACTAGCTCTCACTGGTAGACAGTGTGAAATATATCTTGATTCAGTGTTTCATGTTTTATAATGTTTTCCCCTCATTTATATTTTCCTATTATTGCTAATTCTTAAGCATGTTTGGGAAGTAGTTCTTATATTTTGTAAATGTGGTGTGCATTCTCTTATCACAAATGGCTGCTGCACTTCACATAATTAATGTGTGCTGAATAGCTCTAGTAGTCCAACAGGATGCATGTTTAAAAGCTGTTGTAAACTAAGAAAACCCTTCTCATGCCTTCTATTCTGTTCTGAGTGTCTCACTGTAGATAATCTTCTGCATATCTCCACATCAAATAGCACACATTACATATGCAGTACTTGTGTGTGTGAACATGAAGTATCTCCCAACATTTGTGCATATTTAGGAGTAATAAATGCTGTTATGTATAGACATGCACCTACACATATGTTATATTACCTTTCTTTTGTTAATAATACATAGTTTTGTATAAAGAAGCAAATTAATTTATATATGGAAGAAGCTAGAAACAGTGATGTGTTAAGAGGTAATTTACTTAAGATGAGTAGTCACTAGTAACACTAACATCACTTTTACTGATGTTAGTGTTACCAGTACAGCTCATCTTAAAGCAAATTAATCTTTTTCTTCTGTTTTCTTCTTTTTTTTTCAATAACAGCTGTTTTGGTTTTCTACAGTGCTTAATGTTCAAATATTTGGCATTGGCAAGGCTTAAATGCAGAAGTAAGAAAGGCAAACATGAAATAAATTGTTACTGAGATGAAATATGTCTGTTCAGTTTTGAGCTTAGAGCTAGCACCCTCTACGGTTTCAACTTAATTGTTCTTCTGCATCAGTTATATAAGTTAAGATTAAAGAATTAAATAAGATTGATAAAATTCAGTGCCATAGCCAGGTTAGGACTATGGGTTTTTACTTTTGCAGTTCATATTCTGTGCATTAGAACATTAGTATGAGATCAAATATGTGTATGAATGTATGAATATTCCAGCATGATGTTGAATCTTATTCAACTTTTCAACATTAGTTTACAGATTACAATTAATGGAAGATCCAGTTTTCCTTACTCAAAACAGTATTTCAGGATATCTTGGAAATTAAACATTTCTTCCATACTAGCCGTGTGTAGGCTAAGGTTTGGATGAGTAGAGCCAGATTGAAAAATTCAATGCCATAGCCGGATTTGAACCATGGATCTCCCGGTCTCTGTCTGGTTGCTCTTAACCATTGAACTACTATGGTCAACATTATATTAAATTCTCCAACTGACTTGTATGTTTCTCGGTAAACCACTAGGAGTTCTCATATACAATGAGATATGCACCATTTTGTTGCTACTTACTATGCTGTAAGTACTTAAGTGCCAGGCTTCATAGTTAAACCACATTTTTTATGTAAATTGATGGAAATTAATCATTTCTTCTACACTAGCCGTCTGTAGGTTAAAGTTTGGATGACTAGATCAGACTGAAAAATTCAGGACGTTTTCCCAAGATGATTCTAAAAGACATGCATATTTAAAGAGAAGAGTACTGCAACTACATGATATGGAAAATATGCTAGCTCTTTGGTGCTGGGTGTGATGAGTGCAGAGATGTTATACACTACAAGTCTGCAAGGGATGTTTTAGTTTGAACAGCAAGTAATTCAGTCTGTAAGTAGTACACATGCTTGATCCATAAGTCTTATGAGCAAAAATTCCTTTAATGCTATTAGCCAAATGTCAGACATTTGCTCTTGTGACCAAATGTTATGCTTTGTCAAAATAGAGTGGAAACTAAAAGATTCAGTAAAGTTGAAACTACTCCAGGTAAAAATTAAATCAAGAGTAATGTGAATTTACAGAATGATAATTTGTGTGTTTTGGTAACATTGTTCAGCTTTATTGCTGCTACAAGTTATTTGAAGAAACATGTGTAAATTTATCGAGATTTAACTGTATTGGAACACCACAGTGAAGCGAAATAATTAGTAATTTATAGATGAGTCGTATTTATTACACATCGGCTTCACTTACGTACTATTTTGAGGACATGTTTCGCAAACCATGTCCTCAAAATAGGTCAGCAGTGTGTGTCCAGTCTCGCCTCGCTTTCTCTCCCTTTGCCTCTAGGATGGCTCTATCTCCACCTCTTTTCTATTTATTATATATTTTATGTCTATCACGTGATGTACTCTGTATTATATATTTATATTTGTGTGTTTTTCCTTAATTTAACCTCATTGGTCTTTGCAACTCTTCTTGTCTATGCAGATGATTAGTTTGGTCCTCCCAGGGGTATATTACTTCCTGTTTCTTTGTCTTTCCTTGAAGGTAGTGCATTTTGACTTGGCGCTGAACTGTTGGGGAATGTTAGCTTTCTATTGTCTCTTTTATTTTCACATCCGGTCCTGTCTACCCTTTTGCTGAACTGAGGCCAAGTCTATATTCCCTTGCTTGTATTAAACTTATTCAGTTTTACCATTAAATATTGTTTCTTACATTATCTCTGATATTATTTATTCTAGTATGGCTATTAATAACTTACATAGGTTTTTTTTTTTTTTTTTGCTTGTTGCATTTATACCCCGCCTTTAACTACTATGGTCATATTGGCGCCGTTCTCCTTTGGAACATACTGAAGGTGTTAACTCGTTATCTTTGGGGTTTTTTTATCATTACATCACACACACATTCACACTCTCATTCATACTTCCAGTCTGGGGAAGATGGGGAATTATCTTGGTCGGAGAAAAATCCCCACTCCCACCGCCGGGAGTTCCGCAGGCAGGTGCTCTACCGACTGAGCTACGGGGCCAGCCTTACATAGTTTTATTGGTCCTTTCTATCTTATGTTATCAGAAACCAGCAGTTTCTGCTTCATAAAGCGAAGAAGCAGGTGAATACTAGTAGGAAATTGGAGAGATTACAAAACTCAATACTGCATTTACTGAATGATAATGAAATTCAAGAATTTGGCCAACATTCAAGTGCTCAAATAGTTCAGTTTGAGAGAAAGGGGGAGAGAGAGAGAGAAGATAAAGAAAGAGAGAGATAAGAATTATTATGTAATGTCAGAGGAATGTATTTCAAAGTTGAACCTTGCATTCTGTTTACTCTATTTGTTGAACAGTAGAGCCTCAATCATCCAAGGTAAGGAGTAGCAATGGTACCTTGGATAACCAAAAACTGGGATAACAACGCTGTCAAAAATCCACGTCTAAATCTGAAGCCACTTTTTGAATTGTCTCTTTATTGAGTCTGTTGATGGTTTGTAATTTAATCTCCAAAGACACAATGGTCCTTTTGCATTTAGCACTCATGGCACAATCTTCTTCTTCTTTAGCTTCCATGTTGTGCCATGGGCATCGGGAGGTTCTTGGTAAAGGCATAACATAATCAATATAAAGTTATCCAAGACCATCCTCCTAGACTGAGTTTTTCTCTTTTTCCCCCCTTTCCAGGTTTTCCTCAGTTGTCATAACTGACAAATGCTTGGGGGTACCATAAACTTACACCTGGTATATTTCATTGCTGAATTTCCATTCATTTTCATTGTGTGTCATGTATCATTAGTGCCCATCACATGTGAGGCCACATGTAGTAGGAACAAGCATTAAACACTGTTTAAAAGATCTGTATGTGGAAATGGATAACAAAGGATAGAAGAAATACATTTTATGTTGCTAATCCATCGTATTTAAATGGAATGCAACTTTTTTTTCTATACTCATTTTATTAGTGGTTGTATGTAAATAATTTGCATGGCTCTTTTCTGTAATTTCACAGGTTGTACATGAAATGTTCTGGATGGAGTGTCCTATAGCAATAAGAACAGTTAAATAATGAATACATTTTGGCACTCGACTTTTCCACAGTCTGATATATCCACAGTATTTCTTTAAAATCATTAAATCTGTGATCAAATAAAGAAAATTTTTTATAAAAGTGCTATATATGCTGAAAGTACTATTAAACTAGTGAATGTATATATTGGCACTGAATTATTAGCATGAATGTTAGTTCTCTGAAAAGCTTCAATGACACTGACTGTAAAAAGTGAACTACTCTTATGACATACTCTTCAAATTCTTGTAAGTTTGAACAGGAGCATCTGTACAAAATGATTACAGCACTGATATCAGTACATTTTGATTATCACAAACCAATTTCTTAAAAATTAATATATTTTGGTTAATGAAACATCCAGGTTCATTTAATGGAAGCTTGAGAAGAGAGCCAAATTAGCTGGATTGTAGGTAGAGTAACAGTACAATAAACTAATGACTGAAAGAAATATAATGCTTAATGAATAATGTACGGTATTGAGAAGGCATCATCACTAAACAAAAACAAAAAATATATTGTGCCGCTATGACTTAAATATGGTAGGTAATCTTTAGCACATGGCTAGCACATTACTAGTGCCTAGTGATAAAGACTGAAATTTTTAACACAGCATCCACCAAAGTATCAATTTATAAATCTTAAGCTCTATGTTTGAGTCCCAGCCATGGTACTGAGTGTTTTAAATCTGATTTAACACTATCTTTAGCCTATACTTGGCTACTGGGAACAAAACAAAAAAAGAAAATCTTCATTCATATAACCTATTGTTACAACTTCATCAGATTTCCCAGAATTCAGTTTATTTTAGAATATCACTAAGTTTTTATAAAAATAATGAAATTTTTATGGCTTTCAGTGTGATTTCATTTTGCAATTGCTAATCATCTGGGAAACAGATACAGTTTACATGAAGTAGGGATTTTACTGTAGAAAACAGAGTTAATTTTCTCACAGTTGAATAGATATAAACTTGCTTTTACTTATGTACCTAATACAGAGGTATGCAATTTATTCAATGCCTATATTCTTAGTAAAAACAGAATTTTTATTCCACACTTCATTTTTCCCCTTGTATTTTTATTAAAGATTACCATATTTAGAGAAAATCAGAATTATTAGGAGGAGTCAAATGAAACCCTTAAGTATTTCAGAAAATTTGTTATTCAACAGAAGTAGAACTCCCTGTCATCCGAGTGCACAAATTCCTACAAAAAATAATTGTTTTGGTCAAATGCACAGCCCTCATACACTCTCTGATGTATCTCTTCAGAATTAAATTTCTTTCCTCCTATTGCGTCTATGAGTGGTCCAAACAAGTGATAATCACTTGGTGCAAGGTTGGATGAGTAGGCAGATGTGGAAGTGAGTTCTGAGTTAAGCTGCCATGGCATCTATCTCGCAGACACTTCAAGAAATATTAAGTACATCATGAATGACATGATATGCAGAGCCATTACTAATGTGCAGATTTATGGCTATTTCATCCACCATTACATAACAATTTTCCATTACAGTGGCTTCAACTTCTGCATATAGATTGGTGTCATGATGCTTGTGTCGGATCTAGCCAAGGAGCATCTGTCATGAAATTCATGCCATTTCCAAATTTTCTACTCCACTCATACATTTGCTGCAGTGATAGATATTCTTTCACTGCTCAGTAAACGTGTGACAGAATACTATTCTTCCATGATGCACTTTGCACAAGGCCAAACAACTGGTCTTATGGTAGTATTCCCTTGTCTGCAGTATTCTGCCATCTGTTGTGCATTCCTTACGTTCCATTCCTTACGTACTGCCAACTTACAAAACAGTAGCACAAAGTTATAATTTTTTATTTCATTTTTAAGGTTTTCTTTTGGCTCTGGCTCATATGTAAATAAAATATGAGCTTTAGTAATGGCTCATTAGATAAAGAAATACAGAAAAGCACTCAGAAAGCTTTCAATTATTTATTTCCTACATGTTGATAATGACATAGGTTTAATACAGATCCTTGAAGAAACGTATTATGTGCTCTTTTTCCTTCTTTTATGTGTGGAACACAAAACTGTTGTAAGTTTAATATTAAAGCTTGCATTTGATGGCAAGTTGTATAAAAACCATTTATATGCTTTTCTTGTCTATTGCAGGCTTATTATGGTCATGGAGATATACTTCGGTTGCTGTTACCATTGTTCTCAAATGCTAATATAAAGGATGAGACTGGCAAGACTCCTTTGGACCATGCTTCTTATAAAGGTATTTAGTTATTTTATGTTTCACATAAATGAAGTATTAAATGTAAGAGAGTAAAATTAGTGTATATTTCCAAAAATGTGTATGTCGTTACGCTTTAAAGACGTTGATAAGCTTACTATAGTTATAGAAAAAATATTACCTACACTTCCTTTTATAACAAAATGTGCTGATAAACCTGTTAACTTGTGAGAATTTGAAGACAATACCATTGTATACTCTATTTCTCACAAATGTAATAGGCCAAAAATTAATTCACTCTTTTTTTTTGTTGCAATTTACATCCAACGTTAAGTCATATCGGACGATGAATGCAATGGGTGAAATGATGCTCAAATGAGCCCGGGGTCCATAGAGCTTAGAGTTACCCGACATTCATCTTTCTGGATAAGGGAAAACCCCGGGAAAAACTTAATCCAGGTAACTCTCCCTGACCGAGATTCGAACTCAGGACCTCTTGAACGTGAGGCAGACATGCTACCATCTACGCTACCGAGGCGGGCATCCACTCATGTGGATAATTTTTGACAAAACATTCTATTGTCAGTAATTCATGAAGCAGTAAAATGGTGCAACAGATAACAATGTACTGCTTGCCTTTACAGCGACTAACAGGCAGCAATTGCAGCTTTAAAAGATACAAACAATAGTAATCCTATTGCAGCTGAAATAAGGAATCAGATATTAAGTAGCTCTCATATTTGTATTTCATGGGTTAGAAGACACTTGGGTATTGCTGGAAATGAATGGGCCGACAAGCTTGCAAAGAGAGCTGCAACTTCAGATCTTCCTCTATTTTACACTTTATGCCCTATTTCTTATGTGAGGCAAACATTGAAGAAGATTATCATCCACAATTGGAATGAATACTGGTTAAAAAGTGATTGTGATGCTTTGACTAAGGTTCTGATATACATAAATGTAAATTTGTTAATCCTAATTATGCTCTCACTCAATTTTTGACTGATCATGGCAAATTTTCTGCTTATTTCAATTCAAAATCAAATACACCTCAGACTATATCTGTGGGCATCACCTTCAAGATATCCCTCACATTTTATTTGATTGCCCCTTTTTCTGTTTTGAATGGGGGGGGGGGGTACAAATAAATCTAATATTGATAGAATATTAAAGCTACAAAAAAAGTGTATCAGATGTATGTATAACCTCAACTACCGACAGTTCTGTAGAGAAACATCTAAGAAAAAATACTAATAGTGTTTCTCTTTATATATAGAAGTATCTTACTTGTTCAAAATAATAAGAAATTTAATGTGCTCAATAAAGATTGTCATAATCATGATACAAGGGTGGCAAATGATTATCATAGGGTGAGCACAAATAAAAGTCAAACTTATAAAGACCCTTACAGAATTGGTGCCCTATTTTATAGTAAATTGCCAATGGAGGTAAAAAATAATGTAAATATTAAATTCAAAAATGCTTTAAAGCCCTTCCTTACCAAGAAATGTTTGTATAGCATAGCTCAACTGTAATATATATTCATATCTGTGAGGCTCTTTGCATAATTGTAATAATGTGTATTAAAATTGTAGTAATGTGTATTAACTCTGACAATGTCAGATGCTCTTGTTTACTGGCTGCAATAAAGATTATTTGCAGATATAAACTTGAATTATTGCTTCAGTCCTTAGGTTATACTTTTTCAAAAACACTTATACATATTTTGATGAATTAAAAAACTTATCAATATTTCATGGCTTTCTTGAACAAAATATTTCTTAAACTAAATTATTAATTTTTATGTTTACTGTTTGTCATTTTGATGATATTGTATTCTGTTTATCTTGTAATTTTATAATTTGTAAACTATATTCCTAATGTAGCTTTAGATAAAATAGGAGTCACAGAATTGGATAATACGATCTCAGCTACCTGTATCTAGGGAGGAAGTTTTCCTAGCATGTTTCTTTCCCAAACTTACTTTCCAAATTATTTCATTTAATGTGTGTACCACCAGTGTCACCACTGTTGTGTTGTATAAAATAAGAGTAGACATTAAACACAACTAAAACAAATACACCCTCATGTCATAGAAGTAGTCTATTTATCTACTTAGGAACAATTTAATAACCAATGATTCTGGCATTGTCTTTTGTGATAATTCAGTTCTGGACAAATAAAACAGGAGAATACACTAACACATCAAGTAACACCTGTCTGCATAAGATTTAGGGTACAGAATCTAGAGTTTATCTTATATTTTTTATCTAAGAATATAATTTTGCTTTCATAGTTGTCAGATAGCAGTAAATGGGTCATCAGATTTTGGAGGGTGTACTGAATATATTTTGAAATAATGTTCCTCACTAACCATAGTGTTGTAAAATGGTCTTTTGCAGGGCATCGACAGTGTGTGCAGTTGTTATTGAGATGTGGTGCTCTTGTTTGTGTTCATGATAATGTAACACAGCGCACACCTGTTCATGCAGCAGTTGCGAATGGTCATAAGGAATGCCTAACGTTATTGTTGGAAAATACAGAGGAGAGCTCAGTGGTTGACAGTGTTGACTATCTTAAACGGTAAGTAAGATAAAAAAATGCTAATGATCCTATATATTAATTTGTTCAAGTATCTTGTAAAGGAAAAAAAGTTCTAATTTCCAATGAAATCAAATACATCTATAGAATGAATGTATGAGAATTAATGTATGAGAATTAATGTCAAGATTTATAAGATATTGTCATATTAAACATTAAGAGACACTGGCCTCTGCATATTGCGTTAAAACAGTGCCTCACTCACTACAGACTATGTGTCTGTGTTACATTGGCATAGGAGAAATAAATATACTTGAGCATACCAATTTCATTTGCCAATTAAAATAAAATTTGTAAGGCTTTACTTCTCCATGATTTATTTTTCCAATTCTGCATTTGATACAGTATTCTCACTTCACACTGTTTAAAAATAACAATTTAAATGGGTTCTGCCCCCATAATTTACATTTGAAGATAACTAGGGAAGACATACATGACATGCTACACCATGTCCTGTGAAATTAAGCATATATCCTAATGGATAGCATTTGTCAGTTGTGTGCAAGTGATAGGCAAAGACTCTCCTTTAAATGACCCTAGAAGAAGCAGCCCAGTACTTATTAAATTATAGATGAGTCATATTTATTACACATCAGCTTCACTTACGTACCAGGTACGTATTAATATAAATATATTAATAATTATATAATTTTATAATTATTTCGCTTCACTGTAGTGTTCCAATACAGTTAAATTTCGATATATTGAAGTGACTATCACGTCAAGAGGAACACGTGAAAAATAAAGAAAAATAAAAAATTCTCAATATAGGTACGTAAGTGAAGCTGATGTGTAATAAGTATGACTCATGTATAATTTAATAATTATTTTGCTTCACTGTGGTGCTCCAATACAGTTAAATTTCGATACAGCCCAGTACTGTTTGGCCCATAAAGTAGGAGAAGAATAAGAAACAACTCTCAGAGTAGACTCATACTTAAGGTGCTGTGTACACTATGGCAGAAGTTTGTTACTGTTTGTTATACTTATAACTCTTAAAATTTGAAAATTTTTCAACAGCAGTCAGCATTGAGAGTCATTACACATTGGCATGCTCAAAAGGTAGATGCTAGTAATCTCATATATTCCAATTGCACATCACATCTCATATGAGAGTTTTCATGAACAAGTCCAGGATTAAGTAATAGTTTAGATGCAGTTGGCAGTAAAAGATTTCAAATAAAAATAAATGAATAGGAAGACTCATTTTCACACTTAACTACAATATACAATATCTGAATATATTTTGAAAGTATTGTACATTGTAGTGAAGTGTTAAATTAGTTTTCCTACTCATTTATGTTCAAGTCAAGGATTGTTTCTGGCCCAGAGATGGCTATCGAGATAGAAGTTTGCAACATGGTTCGTGATCCATCTACCTAGGATGCCAGCACAGGTAATATATGCGTTGCATTTGTTAGGGTTGTGCTTGTAAATCTTCTACTTCTGCACAAACATGCTCCATTAATTTTAGTATTATGAAGTGTTATCCCATGTTCAGCTACTTCAGTGGGTTTGACTTTAACATTAAATTATTAAATTGTGTTTCATTATGTTTAACTTCAATTAGTATCTTCTCAGTAATTATGCTCAGCAAGTTCTGTAATTTGAATACTTCTCTGCTACCTACTGACTTACGATTCTTAGTGTCACTTGTGACTCCACTGTTGGGCCCACCTCACAATATGGTATTGCTCTAGCATAGAAGCATTCTTCACTATTGTATACAGTGTCAGGTGGCCATAAAAGAGATATCACCACTGCAATGTATGACTATGCTGATTAGTATTCTGAGATTGATTGCAAGACTTAGCAGCCTCTACGTGTATGACATGCATGGGCATGTTCAGTGCCCCAGAATTATTGGCTAGAATTGGTAGGTACAATATGGGCGTACTATTAGCAACTGCAATACTACTACTGTCCGGCCGTTGTATCTCCGGCTCTGACGTTTTGCGACTGTAAAAGGTGGAAGGGGAAACCTAATAGTACCAACATACAGTAATGAGCAATTGAAAACATATCCTCAAAATTATCTTTAGAATGAAAATATAGGACTATATTAACTTTAAAACACTGAAATACAATTTACAATTTCATCATAATGCAAGATATTTATTACAACACCACTCTATTCGAATATTTCATTCACACCTTTCACACACACACTAACTGCATCTGTTGGTAGTACTGGGAGTCTCTACATCCGGTGTCGTGGTCAGGAAGTTAAAACTGTCTGCTAGCGCCAATCAGCATTGTCGCTGGTAGGCATGGCTCCCGAACCCAACACCGTGTTGCCAGCTTAAATTTGTTTGAGCCACGTGGCCTAATAGTGGCTTGCGCTGGTGAACCAACTTTGGTATATTTTTTGTGCGTGAATTCCGATGTTTAGTGTTCGTAAGTCCTATTATTATCGCTATTATAATAATATGGCTACTGGTTCGTGAAATATGCAAATACATGAAATATTTAAAATATGCATTGTTCCTCTGCTTGAAATTCCCGCTAAAGAACTGGCAACAGCCTGCTTCCCCCTCTCGAGAAATGTCAGAGCCGGAGATAGAACGGCCGAGGTATAGTCTTTATAGCAGTAGAAGAAGAGAAATATTTTACACCATGTTTTTTATTCTTTTCTTTTTTTCTCCTACTTATAATTGAAACTGAAATCAGATGGTTCTTTTGTTTTGCAGAACACCACTGATGTTGGCAGTAGCAGCGGGTCATAGTGACTGTGTAGTTCTCTTGCTCAAGTATGGTGCTAATACCAACCTAGTAGATACAGATCAACATCCCGCACTGTTCAGAGCAGTAAGTAGTATAATCACTCAAAGTATAAATCAAAGTCGAGTACCAGCTGATGATAAGAGCAAAAGCTCTTGAAACATGTCCTGTGAATAAACAGTGTGAGTGAAGCAATGTGTCAGTATCTTCTCGATTCACTTTTGCGCTAGTATAATCACTGTTTCTTTCAGTTTGAGTCAATTCCTTAGCACAATGATCAGTACAGTAATCTTTGAGTATATGAATTCCTCTCAACATACCTCTTTTCTGCCAATCATCTACAGAATTGTCAGTAAACTTAGCATCTCCCAGTTTTAAATATTAAAAGCAGAAGCATTATTAACAGTGAAGTATTCTTCATATTTAAGTTTGATTTATGAGTCACTATGCTTACACTCAAACTTCACTTACTTGTATAATTGAAATGTTTTCAAGATCATTCGATCTCATCCTCAGCTGTTTGGTGACTAAATGAACCTTCCTCTTCTTCCACTACTACGGAGCTCCGATCACTCTGCCAGTTTCATTACATCATCTATTTTAAAGGAGATAAATTTTCTTTTATTCAACAAATTGCATGTAATTCAACCGCTGTTGTTTCATAAAAGTAACTATTAGGTTCTAAAATAAGGGAAACCTACCTCTCTCCACCAAAACAAAACTATGCACCTGCCTGCCGTGCTAAGGGTCCTGGGTTCGATTCCCGGCGGTGGGGGGGGGGGGATTTTCTCTGACCAAGGTAATTCCTCATCTTCCCCAGAGTCTGGAAGTATCAATGAGAGTGTGAGTGTGTGTGTGATCTAATGATTAAAACCCAACAAATACGAGTTAACACCTTCGAAATGTTCCACAGGAGAACGGCCGCCGATATGACCATTGTAGTTAAAGGCGGGGTATAAGTTGAACAAACAAAAAACTATGCAAATGCCAGTTAAAATGTAAATTGCAGTGGGTGCTTGTTCATGTCATCATTGAAGGTAATGAATACACAGATTCTTTTGTGAAGAAAAGTATCCAAATCTTACATATATCAAACCATGTTAACATCCCACTCAAAAAAATTAATTGTGAGCAGCATTATTATACTGATTGCCAAACTAGAATGTGATTGACAGTAAGCACATGGTAGAACGCTTTAAATAAATGGGAGGGGATGAGTATGTCATAACGGTTGTCTTAGTAACCATTAGAAGAACCAATTAGAGTCGAGAAGTTTCCATGACAACATTAGATGCTAAACCTTCGTTGCCGATATTCTAACATGTGCTTAGCATGACTTGAAGGTGAGCAAATACTGCAGTAATCATAATACCATGATGTTTGTTTCTCTGCTGATAACGCTACTTAAACAGAATGCCTTTACGTATATGATGCTGTTCTTATTTTATATACAGCAGCTAGAGATCCTCTACTGGCAAGTTCCTTTGCATTTTATTTGTGGCAATCTGCCTTGGTTTATGTGTGTGTGTGTGAGTTCGTGTATCTGTGCGTGTGTTGTGATCATTTACAATTGTGTTTTAATGAATGTTTATTTATGTCTAAAAATAGTGACAAGCAAAAACTTAAACATGCTTGGGAACCAAATGAAACTATATTTGGTAAAGGTATTCTATTTAAAGGACAGGCAAGGGAAATAATATGCTCAGTGAGAGAGAATACTCCGAAGAGAAGAAATTGAAAGGAGAGCCTATTATTTCGTTCTCTCGCCATATGAAATGTCAATCAGTTTATAGTTTGGCGACCAGTGTAAAAAACAATTACAATAAAAAATTAAGAACCAAAAATAAAGTTTAATTAATCTTGGTATCTTTTGTTCATTAAAATTTGTATCCATGTTTTACCAAGACAAGTTGTGACAAAATTTCATTAATTGCTCGAAATTTGAATGTCTTTTATCTGAATGTGTAATTTGCAATAAAGAAAACTTGAACATGGATATGGGTTCCAGATCAAAATTATGTTCAGAAGCAAAACTGGGGATCGTGTCTGGATATTGGAAATTACTACTCACATCATCTCTACCACTGTCACTTGTCATTTACTTTCCTAACCCAATTCTTCACAGTACTCCATAGTAATTCAGTTAGTTTGAGTTTGATTTATGAGTCACTATGTTTACACTCAAACTTCACTTACTTGTTGTTTAATTGAAACATTTTCAAGATCATTTGATCTCATCCTCAGCTGTTTGGTGACTAAATGAACATTCCTCTTCTTCCACTACTACGGAGCTCCGATCACTCTGCCATCTGGTGTTTGGGCCACTAAGTTTTAATACTTCATTTAATGCCGGGATTTCAAAATTTATAACTTTATCACGGTTTTTGGTTATAAATATTTTTTCCCAAATATCCAATTAAAGATTTTAACAGTTTAATGTTGTGGCCAATGTTGTGGTTTTCTGTCCAAAAATGGTGTGAAACTGCAGATTTTTCAGTTTGTTTCAACTTAATGTTCCTCTGGTGTTCTTTTTGCCCGGTTAACAAGTTTCTCTTAGGTTTTCCTATGTAGCTTCTTTCACAGGTTTCACAATTTCTCTGATAAATTCCTGATTTCAAATTGTTGGGGATTAAATTTTTTAGTGGTTTATTTGTCAGGTTCCTCAGACAGAATTTGTTTTGGGGTGCTAGTTTTAAGTTTAGTCTTTTGAAGATTCGTTCAAATTTGCTAAAAGCCAATGGATGGTAGGTTAATTTTCTATATTACCAATTTGTATTTTTAAGTGGTGTGAGAGTGGTCTTTTTTGATATTATCTTGAGTTTTTCCTTTCTATTCATCATATTCCTTATGATGGCTGGGTTGAATCCATTTAATACCGCTATCTCTTTTATGTGTTGTTGTTCTTTCAAAATGTCCTCCTTACTCAGTGGGATGTTGTATAGCTGGTGAATTAGTTTTCTAAAGGCAGCTAGTTGATGTGAAACTGGTTTGTATTCATTTTTCTTTATGTAATTATCTATGTGTGTGGGCTTCCTGTATATTGCAAAATCTACACCATGACGATTTCTAGTTATCTTGTCTAAAAAGGGTAGGGGGTTGTCTCTTTCTACTTCCATTGTAAACTGGATGTGTTTATCTTGCAGGTTTAGTAATTTTAGAGAATCTTCTCTAAGTTTTTCCGGAATGATAGCAAAAACATCATCAACATATCTCTGCCAAAATTTGTAAATCTGTGGGAAGGCCTTTACTATGTGTGTTTCAAAATAGCTCATGTATAGGTCTGCTAAAACAGGCGAAAGTGGGCTCCCCATAGCTAATCCTTTTGATTGTCTGTAGAATTTTTGGTTAAACATGAAGTAATTATTCCTTATGCATAAATCTGTAAGATTGATAATGTCATCTATTTCTGTGGGATCCGTTGTAGTCTGGGTTAGCCATTTTTTGAGGAGTGTAGGTATTTTTTCTACTGGAATGCTTGTAAAAAGTGCCTTAACGTCAAAGGAAACTAGTATGTGATTTTCCGGGATGTTGTACTTCTGTAGGTGATTTATCAATTCTAAGGAGTTCTTTATTCCCAAACTTTGAAATTTGTCATATGATTTTAATTTTCTTACTAACCACTTTGCAATGTGGTACGTAGGTGAATTGATGCCATTGATGATGGGTCTCATGCTATCGTCTTGTTTGTGGATTTTTGGCAGACAGTACAACCTTGGTAGTGTGGGGTTGGAGGATTTTAAGTTGTATTTTTCAGATGCACTTAATGTTTTTGTAACTGATAAAGCTTTATTGACAAAAGTGCAAACATAGTGACTCATAAATCAAACTCAAAAATGAAGAATACTTCACTGTTAATAATGCTTCTGCTTTTAATATTTAAGAATATATATACTCTTCATCTATCATCGCTGTTTTTCAAAACTAGTTATAACAGTATACAGCAAATCTAAGAATTCTCTGCTTACATATATAAACATGTTGTTTGCTAATGCTCTGGATCTTGGACTTCATCCATTCTCCATCTGGCATTCCAATAATAAGATGTTAGTTGCATGAAAAGATCTCCTAACATATATAAGCATAAAAATAATTATAATAATCAAATATGGTTTCAGAAATTAAAGTATAAAACATTAATTAAAAAGTTAAACCTTACTGCACAAAGTTAAGCATTTTTAGCCACTTTCCTTACTGTATCAATATCATACTCATCCTAATATGAAATAACTTTGTCATCATCCCTCTCTGGCGCAAAAACATCGCAAGAATAACTTGCCATGTTCATTTTTACAAGTTATAAACAGAACTGAACAGGATATGGTCAAACAGTATTCATGAGGGTTGGAAATATGTCTTTTAAATAACAATGAATTATCTTTTAATGAACAAGAAACACACTTAAATTTATTGGGAGTCGATTAATGACACTAAACAACACTTAAATTTTCCCGGAACTAGTTTCAGAGGCCTTCCCTGTATCATAAGCCGGACATCATAGATGATAGAGGGAAGGCCTCTGAAACTAGTTCCGGGAAAATTTAAAAGTAAGTGTTGTTTAGTGTCATTAATCGACTCCCTTTAAATTTAATTTATACAACAACACTGTTTTCAATACTTCCATGAAAGGATTTTTAAGAAACACACTGTTGCAAAGAAGAAAGTTTGCTCGTTCCTCTGTCATAAAATGTGACCCTGTAGGATGTTTCAAAAGTAGGTTTACAGCCTCAAAACATTGCTTCAATTAAATCGACAGCGTTTTTGAGCAGAAACTTTTTTTTTAAAGAGCAGAAACCCTCTTGCGGCAGCATAGAGAATTACATGTTTTAAATATCAGAACTATGAAATGGGCACAAATGGGTGAAATTGATGCCATTGAATTGTTCTATAGGAAGTTTCATTTACAGCAATGAATCATCTCATTTCTCCTATAATTTGCAGTAGATATCTTTTTAAGTATCAAATTGTGTGCAGGTATTCAGGAGGAAGTTTGATGCTAAATCCCTTAAAAAATGTAGCCTTGTTAGTAAAACTCTATCCTAGACAGTAAAGAAGTTGGAAAAGTTGTAATTTACATTTTTTTTTTTCTTTTTTTTTTTTTTTTCTTGTATGAAAGTGAAGAAGAAAATGTTAAAAATCTTAAAGAAGAAATAAATTCAAAATGTCTCCAAACTGGTCAAAAACTAAAACAAATGTGCCCTATGGTCTGGTAAATTGAAAATGTCAACAAAAATGCACTTTGCAATGAATTCAATCTCCTTATGGGTCATGATTACAAAAGCAGATGGTACTAAGGAAAGGTTCAAGAATGAAATTCAAGAAAAAATATTTCTCAGTTAATTTGATAAAATACAAAATTAGAAGTAAGAATAATTTTCTGTGGTCTAGAGATAACCCTGGTCCTGGTCCTCAGGGTTGGGGGTTCAAACTTGGAAAAGTCAATGGATATTTTCAAGCATAAAAATCCTTAACAGGGCTTCCTTTAGAAACAAAGCAAGCTGGTAATCCATGTCTTAGATTTACAGCCTATAAAACAAATTCTACATTGAGAAAAAGGCCACTGGGACCATAGGAATTAAGAAGTATCCATAAATAAAAACTAAAATTTGTTTTATAACAAAATTAAAAAAAAAACAGAACCTATAAGACCAACTAAAAGAATAAACAGAATGCAAAAGAAGACCATAACAACTGGCGCTAAGAAAAATCTGACCTTTATAAACCAGCTGTAGCAACTTTCAGATTTGTTGTTCGCCATGGTTGTTCTGCACAGAGTTGAAACATTCACACACATTAAATATTTCCCTTGGTGTTTCAAAAAAGACAAATGAAATATACAGCACATTTATATAATTTTATAACTAAAAGACCACTTACTTTACCATTACTAGGAACATATTTCAGAAGCACCTACGATTCTGTTCTCAACCACTGCTGCATGGATTTGGTGATGAAGCCTTGGTGCTCCTTCCTGGTGGTGGCTTCAAGAGGAAATCTTTAGGCAAGAGTTCAAAATTCAATGTTATCCTTGTTCTTCCAAATAAGTATGTTTGTCCATATAATGAGTTATTTTATAGAAACATGTTTGAGAATTTTTGGTTTGGGATCTGAGTTATGCATTTTGTTCAAGAAGTGCATGCCCTTTTAATTTTACAATATCAATCTTGTCAATGAATAATTTTTCACAACTGTTGCAGTTTAATTGGTATATGCCTATTTCTTGTTTGATAAAATTATCTCCTGTGTGACAGAATTAGGTCAGCAAAACTGCTAGAAGAAATGATCAGGGAGTTGGACAAAACTAGCCACAAAGTAGGTCTCACAATGAATCCCACAAAAACAGAAGTATTCACCAACAGAACAAAAGACCCTATTCAAATCCATCAATCATAATGTGAGTACGTACAGCAATATCTGCATCTAGGACAAAGCAACTTCCTAAATATGAACGCAGAGAGTGAAATCAAATGCAGAATAGGACTAGCATGGAACAAATTTTATCACTCAAGTTCCTGCTCACAGACAAGAGACAAAAAGTAAGTACAGAAGCAGAAATCCTAGATAAATGTATCATGCCAATATTACTTTATGGTTGTCAAACATGGTCCTTAAAAAAACTGGAAAAGGAAAAGGAGCTACAGGTGTGTCAAAGAAGAATGGAAGAAAAATTCCTAAACATCTCACTAAGGGATAGAATTAGGAATGAAGAACTAAGAAGTAGAAAAATGTGCAATGTGGTAGAAAGGGCAGAAAGCCTAAAATGGAAATGAAGTGGACACAGAAATGGAACATCAGAAATGGATGCCAAAGAACCAGATGAGCAGACTACTACAGAATCAAAGTGAAAAGTCAATGGACAAGAGCGACAAGAAACAGAAAGGTATGGAGACAGCTGGCACCAAGCAAGAATCAACAGGTACTGAGCAGGACAAAAAGACAGTAATAGCGGGTGCAATATATGAAAAGTATAGTGCAGAGGTATTTGGGGGACAAGTGCAGTGGAAATGATACAAGAATGCAAAATAGGAATAGAGAAAATAGGAAGCAGTAACAACACAACAAAGCTCCCAAGGATTTGGATAGGTAGAGTCAGACTGAAAAATTCAATGTCATAGCTGGGATTTGAACCACAGATCTCCCGGTCTCTGTCCGGTTGCTCTTAACCATTGAGCTACTATGGTCAGTATGCTGGCATGACATTAAATTCTCCAACTGACTCGTATATTTCCGTTAAATATTATTATGCTGCTCAAAAGGTTATCCTGGCTTTATCTTTGTTAATACAAACATCTCAAATAACGCACTGATTATTCTCGGACGAGTGAGAGGGTTACTGTCATGCTTCTCGATGTACGCTAAGCACCAATGAACGTACCACTTCAGCCTGGAATGTGCAGGAATCACAAATTCATTCTTAACTTGTGTTGTGTATATGTTTATTGTATAATTTTTAGTTATGAGTACTTGACGTGTCCTATATCGTGTACTATGATCAAAAGGATGACTAAATACTACTACTACCACCGCCGCTGCCCGCCGCCGCCGCCGCCCACCACCCACCACAGATATTATGTCCATTTGGAGTAATCAGTGCATTATCTGAGAGGTTTCTATTAACAAAGATAAAGCCAGGGTATCCTTTTGAGCAGAACGATAATACCACTCAGGGTTCTCATATACAGTGAGATACACACTGTTTGTGGCAATTATTATGCTGTAATTACTTAAGTCCCAGGCTTCATAGTTAAACCACTATGGGTCGACAACAGCTAATGATGTTAGGAAGATCCTAATGAAACACGTTCTAGGTAAATACATAAGTGGAGCATTGAGTATTAGTTCGATTCAAAATATATTAATTCTGTGCTTCATTGTATCATAGTCCTTACACATTGGAACACTATGTATAGGTTTGTTGATGGCTGGAGACCAGGAGATTCGTGGTTCAAATCCCGGGCTTCATTGTATCATAGTCCTTACACATTGGAACTCTATGTATAGGTTTGTTGATGGCTGGAGACCAGGAGATTCGTGGTTCAAATCCCGGCTGTGGCATTCAATTTTTCAGTCTGACTCTACCTTTCCAAACCATAGCCTACACATGGCTAGCGTGAAACAATGATTAATTTCCATCTCCCAAGGATTTGCTCATCTTTGGAACCTAATTACGAGCTCATCCCTGTGTAAAGAGCAGGCTTTTGCCCTGTATAGGATGTGTATGGGCTAAATTTATGTATTATTATTATTATTATTATTATTATTATTATTATTATTATTATTATTATTATTATTATTATTATTATTATTATTATTATTATTATTATTATTATTATTATTATTATTATATATTTAATTATTTTATTTATTTTTTATTGTATAAAAAGAACAAATTAACTGGGCCAAGCATGGTGTTTTGAGAAATCTGTTGAATCACTCAAATGCTCAAGAGTGAAAAATTGCTTAAACATTTTCTTTCTCTTTTACTGTTGGATGTGTAGTGAATGACTTAATTGCATTTATTGATTTTGCTCTGGCTATTATGTATTAAGTCTTTTTGAATTCATTTAACCTTGCAATTTCTAATTTTATGTTCTGTGTTATTCTTTCTATTCCATTCATAATTTAACATTCCAAACTTAGGGACAGTGTACTTCTAAGTGCTAAACCTGATTTTGGTCGTTTCATTGGGATTTCCCACTTTTTAATTATGAGGGCTGTTCAATAGAGAATGATCACAATTTTTTTAGACAATGTACCTTTACTCATCCTCATAATTTTGATGATCCTTCTCAAAATAGTCTCTCCTGAATGTGATGCACTTGTCCCAGTATTTCTGCAAGTCTTCAAAGACATGCTGGAAACCACTTTTTGAGAGATCCTTCAATATTGCCTCCGCAGCCTTCACCACTGGTTCTGATGATGGATAATGCCTCCCATGAAGGCGTTTCTTCAAGTTAGAGAACAGAAAGATGTCACATGGGGCTAAATGCGGACTATAGGGAGGGTACAACATGCTGATAAACCATTCCATGAATATCAAAGAATGAGATGACCATAACTTTCCCAGCAGAAGCAATCACTTTTGCTTTTTGGGGGGTTGGTGATGAAGGAGATTTCCACACTGAGCTTTGCTGTTTGCTCTCAGGATCAAAATGATGTAGCCAAGTTTCATCAGCAGTGATTACGTTTGAAAGAAACTCTGGATCTTCCTCTAACATCAACTTTAACTGTATGCAGACCTGCATGCGAATGTCCTTTTGTTCGGGAATCAACAGTCTTGGAACCCATCGCGCACAAACACGTCTCATGTGCACTGTTTCTGTCACTAGCGTGTGGGTGGCACCCAATGAAATGTTCAGTATTTCAAAAAGTGATTTTAAGGTAATTCGTCGATCCTCTCTCACAATGGCAGCAGCATTGTTGATGTTTTCTTCCGTAAGAGCAGTAACCGGGTCCACCTTCCTTTAAAATTGATTGTCTCCCCTCTTTAAACATTTTAAACCACCTTCGAGCTGTGCCATAGGTAAGAACAAACTCTCTATAAGCCTCCTGTAACATTGTATAGGTCTCAACAGAAGATTTGTTGAGATGAAAGCAGAATTTCAAAGCCGCATATTGTTCCTCGCGTGTTACCTCCATTGCAGTGGTAGGTGATACTGAACATGTCTGAACTTAGCACAAAAGTGAATCGAGAAGATATTGACACACTCAGTGTGAGTGAAGCAGTGTGTCAATATCTTCTCGATTCACTTTTGTGCTAAGTTGTTCTTCACTGTCTATACACTTCTTTCAAGTTTATACTTTGGATGTCTGAACTTGCCTGGTTGTCACAGATGGGAACCAGGAGTACCAACAATGAAACTACTACGGCGTGTTTGTTTCACGTTAAGCTAACAGAATATAATAAGATTGAATTTTAGTGCGAAAAATTATGACCGTAAAAAATTAATGATCATTCTTTATTGAACAGGCCCTCATAGATATAATCTTTGACTAAATAACAAAAACTAAATATATGCAGGTATAAATGAGAGGTTATCTCTGTGAGAAATAATGATAGTTACAAGATATGCTGGAAGTATCCTCCTTCGCCGCCTCCTCCTCCTCCTCCTCCTCCTCCTCCCAGATACACATTCTTGCCAACTTCCAATGTTTTCAGGTACACATCTAAGCATGTCTGTGTCAATGTTCTTTATTTCACCTGTGATGTTTGTCTGGAGATATGGATGTTTCTGTAGACTTTTTCCTTAAGATGATCCCAGAAAAAAGGGGGAAAAAAAATGTGAAGGCATCTAGTCTGGTTATCTTAGTGGCCACAAACCTTTAAAGATAGCACCTCACTATCTACAACAGAACTGAGAGAGCATAGGCTTTCATGTCCAGAGTCAATATAACTGGAAGTTATTCCCGGGCTGTTATGCAGTGGTCTGCTGGAGCTAGAATTTCCAGACATTTCATTCACATCTATAGCGGACATCTTCAGTGGTGCAGTCGTAGTTTCCTCGGAGAATTTCGGGTAGCGTCTGAAGTGTTGACTGTCTGAGCTGCTGTATTTATACACCGAGCAACCTCCACTGATTGGTCCGGATGGTGGACGGAATGAGGGAGGGGGTGGACTTCGTTCCTGATGTTGCTTCCTTCTGATTGAATCGCTTTGTTTTCTCCTGTTGTGTATGGTTTCTTGTGTTTGATGAAAGGATGTCAGTTGCTGCTGAGCTTCAAAGCCGCTTCTTCTTATTGAAATTGTGGGGATGTTTATAAATTTGAATGCCTAGTGTTGTAGTGCTATGGCCATGGCATTGAATTTTTCATGTTGACTCTATCCATCAAAAACCTTAGCCTATATATGGCTAGTGTGAAGAAATGATTAATTTCCATCAATTAACTTAAATAATAAGAGTTAAATGATGAAGCCTGGGACTCAAGTACTTACGATAGTAAGTCGCCACAAACGGTGTATCTCGAATGCGAGAGCCCCTAGTGGTTTACCGGGGAAATATATGAGTCAAATGGAGAATTTAATGTCAGGACGGTATGTTGGCCATGGTAGCTCAATGGGTTCGAGCGACTGGATGTAAACCAGGAGTTTCCTGGTTCAAATCCTGGCCATGGCATTGAATTTTTCATGTTGACTGTATCCATCAAAAACCTTAGCCTATATACAGAAGTGTGAAGAAATGATTAATTTCCATCAATTAACTTAAATCATTTAATGAATTAATAAAACTATTTGTTTTTCATACTACGACATTCACATTTTGATTTGTTGAGGGTCTAGTTTCGTGAAAATGGAAGCAACATCTCCCGAAAACTAGTCCCTCAAAAAATCAAAATGTAAGTGGCATAGTATGAAAAGCCAACTACAAATAATTTCACCAATTGATTTGTGCATCATTATTACTAAATTCCTCCAATCATGCATAATCATTTAATAAATTTTGAGTTGCCACCACCATATCCAGTATGGAAGTTCTTGTCCCACAAGAATGTCTCACTAACATTCCACAATACTAGTCAGTCAATTTTGAGCATGGGAGCAAGTTCTTGAAACTGGTCAAGTCAAAATTAAGTGTAAGTGATGAAAGTGTTACAATAATTGGCTTAATTTCACCTAAATTGAAATTTCTGTCACTATTACAAGCTTATTGAAATATTACATTCACCTTAATATTTAGGTTCACCAATTTGCCAAAATGCAATATCAAGATTTTCTCAAAAATGACTCTTACCAGTTTTGATTAAAATCCTATATGTTTTACATAACCAGTAAAAGTATATATTAAATTTCTTGTAAATGCCTCTTCACTTGCTATGAATTTTATGCAACTTTATAAATGTGGTAAACTGTTAGAGAAAAATACCTTCTTCTTCAACTTCCATAATTGTACCATATCGTAGTATTAGGAGATTCTAGTTCCTCTATCCCTTATAGTTAGGCCTCAGGAACCAAAGCTATGGATCCGATAGAGAACCAGTATAGGTGATCAGCCTAATGCCTGGTGTGAAGTTGAAGGAAGTGGATGATATATATGAGGGCGAGATGAATGATAGGAAAGATGATGATGGAGCAATTGGTGGAATACTGATGCAGGAAACTGAAGGACCCGGAGGAAACCTGTTCCAGTGCCATGTTGTCCACCACAAATCTCACTTTGCTGCCTTGGTGAGAGCCAAGTGGTCTAACCACTCATCCATGGGGTGGCCGGAAAACATACCTACTGAACAAAACATGTATATCTCTTTAAAGTACACAACATATTTCAAGTAATAATTTTTGTTTCACTAGATATTCCTGAGATATCTTTGTGATTGGTTTGACTTTTTCAGTACTTCAATTGTTGAAATACTTTGAGCATTCAGTTGTTTCTCAAATTGTTATGGAAAGGCTATAGAATTCAAAGCCATCACATATTGACCGGTTCTTTGAAGGTTTGACTATTGCTGCAGCTTCCTGTATCTCTCCTATACCTACAACACACTATAATGAAATCTCAAAAACTATTTGTAGTTGGTTTATTGATACTCGTCACTTACTTTTTGAGATTAATTTTGATGTCACTGTTACTAAATTCCTCCAAACACATAACACACATATATAATGACATCATTTCTACAAACATTTATCTGAGTTATCATGTATCAGATAGAGAATTAATAAGAATATTTTATGTAAGAATGGGTAGAGAAAATCATGTGTATATAATACATTTTCTCTCTCTCTTTCTCTGTATTTATACTTACAGCAGGTATCAGTGTTACATTTTAACCAAAATTGGAAGAAAATTACACTTACTCTCTGAAGATTGCAGCCATCTTTGTAGCACGAAGTAAAAGCATGAAAGATTAGTTGCTCTCTTATAGTTTATCTATTTTTTGAACATGTTTAAAACATTGTTCAAATCATCTGTTTAACAATCTAAAATTCCAAAAATATATAGTGTTGTTATGTTGTCAACTCTTGTTTTAATTTCTGCAAGGTTTAATAGATTAAACATTTCATTATGAGTTACCCTATTTGTTCAGGATGTTAAATGAGCAACTGTTTCCCATTTGTTCAGTAACCTAAATTTTTATTCTATCAGGTGATGAAATTAGTGTTCAATACATTATGTTATAATTGAGAAGTGTTTTTTCAAAACTCAATAGATGCACAAAATGCGTTTCTGAGAAAAACTGTTTTTTCTATGTATTGGCAATACTAATGGGTTAGCACAGCAATTATATTAATCAGTCAGTTCTCCTTCCTGAAACTGTCTCATTGAATGTGAAAAGAAACAAATAGCATAGTGTAACTAGTGCAAATTTGAGGTTTAAAAATGCAGTTTTTTCAAAAACTGATAGATTCTGATTTAACTTTTCTGCGTGAGTGAGAAATTAACACATGAAGTTTTGTTATTTTTTTCATTTATTGTTTTTGTTACTTTTTATTTGTGTATTTATTTTCAACTTTTCATAATACATAATATATTATAAAACCAAAATATTAAGGATTATTTTGTTAAGTATAAACTTAGAAACTGAGTACTGCTACATTCACAATAACAGTATATTTTGTTTTATTTATATAACACACATATTGAATACATACAAAGAAGTTTCAAACAATATGAATATGTAAGCTTTAAACTTTATTAGTATCTTCTAGTACATCTTTATAAAATTCTTTTGCAGTTTCTAGAATTTCAAACAATTTAGCTAGATTTTGAACATCCTTTTTCTTTTGTTTACTCACTCTATTAATTTTGGGAAAATTTTGAGATCGAAGCAGAAATTTGCTGTAGGACTTGCTGCGCAGTTTCATCACATCCACCTCCACAGGCAAAGCAGAATATGTATTTTGAACTTCTACACATACCTTATGGTCTTTCTTTGATTGCTTGGAGTATGTTATGATTCGCTGGGTATTCATTTTGAAAGGAAGCTTTGACTTCAGTGTTTGTTTTTCACTTTCTTTCAAGTCCTTAATTTTTTAACAACATTCACAGAGCCATGATTTTGTAATATTTGATAGTACTCATCAGGACTCAGGATATTCTCTTTTTTTCTTAACTCTTTTTCGATTCCACCAAAAACTCTATCAGGAGGCATATAACTGCGCCCACATATTGGGTAGGTATGTGAAATGCGGGAAAATGTTTTACTCTTCACCAGTAAAGCAATAAGCATGAACATCATCACACTATTCTTGTTCTGACTAGAGTAAGAGTCTGAAAATAAACAAACTGGAGGTAAATATCCTCTCGATTTTGCTCTTCCATAGTGGATTTCTCTGCATCTGTACTTCTTAATATCTTGCTTTATAAGGGTCCCGAGTTCGATTCCCGGCTCTGGGGTTGGCGATTTTAAGTCGGCCCTATCCACGCCTTCACCTCTGTCTAGCACACGTGAAGTATCCCCTATGCCCAACGTGGTTCGGAGTCCACGGTAAAAACTGTAGGTCCTCTCACCTCACCGCCATCTTCACTATCACCCTATCATCGGAGGTAATGGACACCGCCCTCTGGGTGCCTCCACCTGAGAAATGGGTCCGGTCATCACTTGGTGGGGTGAGGTTACCCCGAAGGCCAAGGTTGCCATGTGGGGAGTGTTAGTAACTAACTAATATCTTGCTTTATAGTAACAGAAATGCCCTTTTGTAATTTTCCTGTTCTGTCACCTCTAGTTTCCTTTGGCGCATTCCCAGATAAGTGAAATTTTCTAGCCAGGAGAGAGATAATCTATCTTTTGACACTCCTGTGATTCCGTGGAAACTTGCAGCACATACTGACAATACTCGACCATCATTAGTTCTCACACTTTATTTAATGCTAACAGTCTGCTTTCTATTTGTAGCTTCTTTCTTCACCACTCTACGATTGGGAGATGTAACACTCATATATTTTATAAGGAATTTTATCTTGATTTTTGTTGAGCACTGAAAGATGTTGGTGAAATCCACTTATATCATTATAAGTCAAATCAGCTACATCATAGTGTTATACCCTGTACTTTTAGAATATTGTGGAGTGCACTCAAGACCATGTGAACATGAAATTGCTGGAGTATGAGTTTTCCTTGACTTGTATTTTGATTTCCTTTCCTTGTTTTTGCAATTCTTTCCTCCTACGCATTCTACGACTGGGTACAGTTTCACGATATGAGCTCCTGTCCATTGTACATAGTACAGTGCAGTATCTGGTCTCAATTAAGTATAAAAATGCTGTGTAAATATAACAAAGTTTTCAGAAATGAATGTGAAATCCAAGCGCACAACCTGAGTTTGCAGTTATTGCCAATGGTGCAGCAGTGTACAAAGCTTGCACAAATGATTGAGAATTCCACGAATCACAACATTGAGATGGCAGTCAATGCCAACATGCATTTCATAGAGTTGAGGTTGCTACATGCTGGATCATAATATCATAAAATTGCATCTGTCAACTTTGTTTTAACTGAGCAAGTGCATCTATCGAGTTTTGAAAAAACTGCTAATATTCCCTACCTTCTACACAGGACATGAATCGAATTTTGCAAAATCTGATTTCACAGAACGATGGAGAAGGTAAAAATTATGCTGATACTATATATAACTAAATTTCATAAATTTTGTATCTATCAAGTTTTGAAAAAAATGCTCAATTAATTTTTATATAAATGTTTGGAATCCAAGAATAGCCACTGTTTCAAACATATAAATACTTTGGCTTCTAATTCTCAGGTCGTGCATGGACACCAAGAAAGTGTAGAACTATTAGTGGGACAGGGAGCCAGTACAACATTCCAGGATTTAAATGGCAAATCTGCACTTCATCTAGCAGCTTCATGTGGTCATCTTCCATGTCTTGTTGTGTTATTAGAGCATACAAGTGAAGATGTGGCATCATTACAAGATAATCAGGGCTGCACAATTCTACATTGGGCTTGCTACAATGGTACTTAATTGATGTTGCTTTATATATTAAGTGTAAATTTGTTTTAGTTTACTTATCAATAAAAGTTGAATTATTATGTATTTTGAAACCTTAATATCAAATAGAATCACATAGATTACATTGTCCTACAACACTTTCCCAGTTTTGATCAAAATAGGCTATTTATTTGGAAGCAAACATGCTGATTTTGAAAATAACAGTTTTCTCATAACTCACCATTTTTATGAAACTCAATATTTTAATGTATTGTATACTATACATAATTACGATTATATCTGTATATTTTTGTAGCAAAAGATGAACAATAATTTGACATATTTTGCATCTAGGTTGTATATAAACCCAAAACAAACCACCTCTTCTGTGCTTCCCGGCCCTCTACCCCTTATCTTCCTAAGTGATGAGCTGATGACTGATGCAAGACAGTAAAATTGTCAACTGTTGCACAATAAAACCATATACACTCATCTTTTAGAGGCTTATGTGTACTAACTTCTCAGAACTTTAGTTGCTTTCTACAACTCGCAGTGATTAGTAAGTGGTTTTCACAAAAAATTTATCATTGTTATTTTGCACTTTTAGTATGTTAATGTAGTGATAGACTGTTCACAATGGTTTCCATCTTTTCTAGGAGAAAATGGATGAACAATTCAAATAACTGCTGCTATACACATGGCTCTTTCTTTTTGCAAAGACAGAAAACTAACATTACACAGTTTTTGAAGAAAGTGTATTTTACATATTTTAATGTTGAGATAGGAGATCAAATTTGAACATGGGCTCTGCATATTGTTTGCAAAACATATGGTGAAGGGCTTAGGTATTGGTACAATGGAAAACAGAAAGTAATGGAGTTCAGGATTCCTATGATATGACATGAACAAAAAAATTCACTGTGATAATTGCTACTTCTGCATGTGTAAAGTATAAGGGTTCAATTAAGACAAATGAAACAAAAATTTGCTTCAGCTATAAGATGTATGTAGCAGATGTCTATTCCTGTTCCACCAGCTCAAATAGAGGGTACTGAGAGTTGTCTCTAGGTCAACAGGAAATTCCAATACACATGAGGATTTTTCAGTGCATTCTCTTGAAGACAAATGATGGCATTGTAGTCAAGAAGATTTGAACAAAGCACCAGAAAAGAATGGTTCATGTTTCAAATACTTGAGCAGTAAATTTTCTGTGATGTCTGAAGCTAAGACAAATGAGGATATGTTTAATAGCCCTCAGTAAAATACCTAATGAAGATACTGCATTTTTGGACACCATGAATGATAAAAAACCGTTAAGTGTCATATACCTTCAAAGAGGTAGTCAATAAGTTTCCTGGAAATATAAAAGATCTGTGATACAAAGAAATAGTGAGAAGTAAGCTACAAAAGCTATGGAGCTTCAGAGTGAAATTTGAGTTTAAAGCTTCACTTCTTGTACTTTCATCTAAACTATTTTCCTGATAATTTTGGATACCTTAGATGAACAAGCTAAATGATTTCATCAAAAAACCAAGGAGATGGAAAAAAGATATCAGTGTCGAAAGAACATTGCAAGTTGACTACTGTTGGTGCTTGAAAAGAGAAGTACCTTAATCATAACAACTAAATCAGCCCAATCAATTTTCTGGCCAAGGAAAATGTAACTTATTTACAAATATGCAAGCATTTCTGTATTGATCATAAATTTTGCTTTTTTATTCATTTTGTAACGCACAAGTTTCACATAAAAAAAAAAAAAAATTAAATTATTATTTTGTGATTTGTGAGAAATCTTACATGATGGGAAAATTGGACAGCATCATTCAATTTAGCATACCGAAATTAGTTAAAAACACCTTTCAGATCGTAAACCTGCAAATAAAAGTTGTATTTTGCAGGACAGTGTTAATAAGCACAAAAGTGAATCGAGAAGATATTGACACATTGCTTCACTCACACTGTTTATTCACAGGACATGTTTCAAGAGCGTTTGCTCTTATCATCAGCTGGTAGAATCGAGTACCAGCTGATGATAAGAGCAAAAGCTCTTGAAACATGTCCTGTGAATAAACAGTGTGAGTGAAGCAATGTGTCAATATCTTCTCGATTCACTTTTGTGCTAAGTTGTGCTTCACTGTCTCTACGCTTCTTTCAAGTTTATACTTTCAGTGTTATTAACATTGCTTTCCATGTTATAATCAGAGGAAGCCTTGAAGAGGAATTTTAGGCTTACTTCAGAAATAATGCGTAAAAACTGAGGCTAATAACAGTAATAATACAAACATTACAGTGAAACATAATTGTTACAAATCTCATTTACTTTTTATGATATTGATAAATTCTCCACATAGACTTCTTCTGTAACTTCCTTAGTTGTGCCACTATAATCGTGTTAGGGGATTCTTGTTCCTCTATCCCCTTCATAGAGACTAGTTTTGCAAATTTCTTTGCATCGTCAATGAAGATAAGTAAAGTTTGTAACAAATAGTCATATTTTATTGTAATATTATTTCAGTAAGTTTTTGTTCAAATTCATTAATAGGTCATTAAGCAAATTTATTTTTAAAATTTGCCACAAAATATTAATATTTTTTGTGTTGTATAGTGATCTCTGTAGCCATACATATTGGCTAATAAGACCAAGAACTAATATTAATTTTATAGGTATTAGACTCAACTATCCAGCCTCCTACTTAATAATAATAATAATAATAATAATAATAATAATAATAATAATAATAATAATAATAATAATAATAATAATAATAATAATAATAATAAAGTTCTCTG
The DNA here is from genome assembly GCA_030765055.1 of Mantis religiosa. NCBI lineage: Eukaryota > Metazoa > Arthropoda > Insecta > Mantodea > Mantidae > Mantis > Mantis religiosa. Next base: position 145,010,381 of record CM060952.1, on the reverse strand, counting down.
TGATAAAATGAATAATTTATTGTAAGTACACTCACTTTTCCAAAGCTTTAGTAAGCGATGTCAAGATTAGAAGCCCTCGTTCAGCTCCTGAAAACAATAATGAACACATGGAGAGAGCAGCTCTGTTGGCAACTGCGTGTTCTTTATTTTGTCAGTTATACATTGGTAAATTGTTGTTTTGTGTGCTCCACTGTGTTTTAATTTAGGATTGTAAAATGGTGATAAAGAGAAAAAAAAAGTGGTGACCAAGGATAAGGAACTATGTGCTGTAACACAACTAGATTCTGGGGTGTCAGCCAAAACTATTGCTTTGGAATTAGGGATAACAAAGTTATATTTGGAGACTGGAGGTAAAATTCAGTAGAAATTGAAAAGTGTTGTGCTGCCTAAGCTATTGAAAGTGAAATGAAAATAAAGAAAAATGATGTGAAAGGTGAGCATAAAGAAGTTGAAGCGCTATTTTTAAAGGAACTTTATTAAATACAATGTGCATATACTATACAGATTACATTTTAGTTATGGTTCTCACTGGCTTCTAGTTAATGTGTGCAGTGGTTGAGTTCTGCTTCCACAGTTCATGGTATAATTGGGGGTGAGAAGAGTGTGTTTATAGATCTCTGACCTGTTTGGCTTGACATTCAGCCATATTAAGCTAGATTTTTGAAAGTCTGCTATATGCAAAAGCATAGTTATTCATTCTGCTTGTTTTTATCTTCCTTCAGGAAATGCCAGCTGTGTTGAATACCTTCTAGAAAAGGGCTATATTCGCAGTCTAGAAGGTCACCCCTTTTCTGCTGTCCATTGTGCTGTGTAAGTTTACAAACCTTTCTGAACATGTTATTTTTTTATTAAAATCCTAATCTTACCATCACTTAGGTAGAGTTGCTTTTAAAATATGCATGTAACAATTGCTACTATTTATTTATTTATTTATTTATTTATTTATTTATTTATTTATTTAGTGCCAAGCTATTGTATAGATCGCACCTACTGGAATTGATCCAAGCCACTTATCCAGTAGACGTCTAAATGCTACCAATCCTTCACAACCTTTTTATCTCATACATCCTATGATCTAAAATTTATGTTGTCAGCTCTTACTCGTAACATCTGTCAGTTGAACATTACCATTTGGATCTCACCTTCCATAGGAATTCTCCTAATTGCCTAATCTGACTCTGATCAGAAAACATGTACTTTATGGTTACAATACTTTTATTTCTCAGCCACTTCTCCCTAATCAGTTTTTTCCTCCATTCATCTGTATCTCTACAATCCCATATAATATGCTCTCCATTGTCTTTGTCCCCACATATTGGACAGTGACCTTGCAGTACACTACCGATTAGACCTCTCAGTTTCCAAACCCCTAATCTGTACCATGCTATCACTTCTTTTTCCCTTTTATTACAGATTTCTAAATACTTTTCTGACCTTGATTCTTTTTCAAACATCCTTGAAAGAACCAGTGACCTTTTCTCTTCCATCTCAGCTCACATAGTTTGACGATCCATATCCTCGAATCTAGATCTAACTACCTTCCATACGCCCCATGCTAAATTATGTCTATGCAGCCATATATCACCTAATCCACCCTTTTCTAACTGTTCTTTTACTCTTTTCAACCAGGTTCCCTGATTGGGATGCTTTTCTTGAAAACTGAGACAGCACTTGGTAAAGCTATCCTCTGGCAACTGCAGTATCCTGTACCAATACTTAACCACTCTTTCCATCACCATTCCTTCTGCACTACTTTTTCCCATCTCTAAAAGTACTCCTACATTTGCTGAGTTCTGGGGCATGCCCAGCATAAATTTACAGTATGCTCTTAATACAAGATCCGTTTTCACCCATCCCTTTTTGACCCCCCCCCCCCCCATGGGTGAATTTAAATAAATGTGACTACTTCAATACCACATTCTCATTCTTGTTTTGTAAAACCAGTCATAATAATTCTGACCACATTAATCTTATCGTAGTTTAGTTTAAAAGTGGTTAGCATTATCCCATTTTGCAAAATTCATTAAAAATGAATTGCAGTACTGTTGAAAGGAGTAAACAGTTGTCAATCAGGATGTTCTTTTGCAAGAAATCTAAAAAAAGGAAATGAATTCGGCTTGTGTAGCAACACCTACAATAGTCAAAATTTAACTGTACTGTCTCAAATTAGGTACATAAGTGAAGCTGATGTGTAATAAATATGACTCATCTATAATTTAATACCTACAATAGTATCTCTACAAGTTAGGCAGGCATTCTACTAAAATTAAAATCTTGTCAAGGGCAATGAAATATTTATACAGAATCACTAACTTGGAAGATGGCAATATAATTAAAGAATGTTTTCATATTCAAAAGAGAAGTAACTGGCATGGGTCTTGGGCACATAAAATGTATGACTTGTTGAAGCAGACAGGTATGGGTCATTCTTGGATAAATGCAGAGTATGGGTATAGAGGCTTCTGGAAAGAGGTTAAGCTAAGATTAGAAGATATTGACAGACAAAATATTTTTGCCAATATAAGTGATAAAAGCTCACTAACATTATATAGAGAAATAAAAACAACCTGGGGGAGGGAAGGATATATAGATAAATGTAGTAAGTTAGGGCGAGAAGGTTTTGATTGGGTGAGAACAGGAGTGAGAAACTTGAAAGGTATAGGTCAAGAGAGGGAGCTAGATAAATGTCCATTGTGTGGAGAAGAGAATGCAGATTTCCATTGTATATTAAATTGTAGTCAAACAAAGATATGGAGAGAGCAGGCTTGGCTACGTAAATGGGACAGTTTGGGGAGTGAAGTAGTAATTAGAAAAATGTTGTCAATAAAAGGAGAAAAGAACAGGAGAAATATAGGGAATTATTTAGGGAAAGTTAAAGAGAGATGGCTAAGAACAATTAAGAGAAAAATGTAGAGTGAGATAGGTGAAATGGTAGAAAGTGTAAAAAGGAGCAGAGGGCCTCCATTACACAAAAACCTAGGGTTAGGTGTATGGGGGCTGAATTACTATTCAATGGTGGGCAACATGATAACATGATAGTATTTTCAGGATTTAGGAATATATGGCATATTTCAGTATGGATTTTATAATTGTAATCTTGATTTTGTATTTCCATTTGTTGATGTAAAAGGAAATAAATTACTATTACTAATCTCTACAAGTGCCATAAGCATCAGATCAATATCTTTGCCTTGTAATTGTGATAGAAATAAAAGTGTTTCTTTAAGTGTGATAACCAACTGATTGTAAGTTCCTCATAAATGTTATTGTTACACTTTCATCATTGGATGTATTGAAAATAATCAAGTATTGTTCTTTCAGTAAAAATGGTATTGGTTTATATATTAACCCAAAATGAGAACAGGTTTTGAAAGATCTGTGTGTCTCACTTCTTGTTTGTGCTTTTTCGCCTAAGAAAACAAAATCTAAGATTTCAGCTGTGTTGGCTTGACAAATGTCCTTGAGTATCATATTCAGGTACATTGAAAGGTGCATTGTACAAAGTTTGTACATTGTGCTGTAGAGGTACAGAGAGGTGGAAACAGACATCACCTGTAACATGCTGCTCTTGACCGCCAGAGTCTCACTGCTCCAATGGCTTTTGCAGGCCCTACCCCATGGAATTACATCTGTTTGTTTTTATCTTGCGGATCTGTGCTATGATTCGATCTTCCAGTTACTCCCTCTTCAGGGTTTCTTCATTGCAGCTGCCTGCATATTGCATCATGACTTTTTTTTAAAAGACTTCTTTTGTTATTTCACTTTTGCTATCTACCTTAATCTCATTCAGTATTTGAGGATACCCTTGGTAAACATAATAACTGTTTCTTCAATTTTCTGGATTTCACATTCATACATCCCTCTTCTAATCCTCATAATTTCACACCATATAAGTTCTTCCCCACAACTAGTGCCCAATAAACTCCATGCATTCATTTAACTTCAACTTCAGGTACACACATTTACTCCATTGTGGTTTTCCAGTTTCTAATTCCTTTCTTTCTTATTTTTCCATTTGCTATTGCTACTTAATCTTAAATTAAATAATCCAATTTAATCACAAGTCCAATTTCTCTTTTCCCAATATAATTTCTCACCCTTTTATAATTTTTTTCCTTCTGTAAAAAGCCATGATTTTAGAGTATGAAGTTTCTTATTCACATATTGCTTTAGAGAAACCTTTTTAATCCAGCTCTTGTCATTAACCTTGTAGTTAAATAATCTAATTTAATCATAGGTCCAATTTCTCTTTCTCCAATATAATTTCTCACCCTTTTTAAATTTTTGTTTTTCTGTAAAAAACCGTGATTTTAGAGTGTGAGGTTTCTAATTCACATATTGCTTATAGAGAAACCTTTTTAATCCTGCTCTTGTCTTTAACCTTATAGTTAACCTTATAACTAAGTCCTCTGCAAAGAGACACTGTAGTTTTTATTATTTACTATCAGCATATATAAATTTTATTCATCCATTTCTTCTAGCACATGTATATATTTTATTTTAAATTAATAAAATTAAGCTTAATCTATTTCCTTGCAGGTTGCTTGGCACAGCATGTTCACTTATTTCATACTTACATGAATTATATCTATGTAAACTGTTGTAATAACCTAATGAACTTAGAACACTCATCCTTTAAATAATTGTTTCCTCCATAATGGGACATGATTAGTGGTATTAAAGTAACCTACCTAGTCTGTTAAATAAATATTTGTCAGTGTCTTAAATATAAACTATCTGAAGTTCTCATTTCTTTTCTAAAACTTAAAAGTCTGCCTTCATTTTCAGCACAGCGTGTAATACAATAGCTGTTTATTAAAATATCTCTAGTAGCTGGTAACAAATTGATTTCTGTATAATTTGTTAGAATATAATTTTACATTAGCCTTTATAAATTGGTGTTCATAAAAATATCTCTTATAGCTCATAACAAATTAATTTCTCTGTAATTTATTAGAATTTTAATTTCACACTTGCCTTTATAAATTGGGACCACTTATTGCTATCTTCAGTTTTTGGGAATCTCTTGTCCCTCAAACATCAATTTTGATACACACACTAGTGATTTCATTCTTTGTCTTCACACCAGCCATTCTAGAAGTTTTCAGGAATTTTATATTGGTATGTATATAGAATTTGAAATGTTTAAAGTATTAGAAATAAAGTAAATATAAGCAGTGTGCATTACATAACATAGTTATACCTTTCCTACTTTGCACGTATTTATATTTATTGTTTTAAAATCTTTTTGCTGACTTTGTAAATATTATTGATGATATTTCACGTGCAGTCCTTAAACAATTTTCTTTTTAATTTTGTATAGATTATTAAGCTGTACCACTATATAAAATGTTACTCATTTTCTGTAAGGTCCAAAATGCATGTTCTCTTTTAGAGCTAATTATGTACATAACACAGTCTCTCTTGTTTTTGCATGCAATGGCAAGCACAGGAGTAACCCGTAAGTACCTTTTTGCCCTGCACTGTAAGTAAAGAAGTGAATTAATGTAATTTAAACAATCAGATGGAAAGGGAGAATGGAGTATTGTGATTTAAATAATTTTTTAAATGTGCTATGTTGCTAATGTTAAGATGATCTCTATTTAACTAATTTAATCTAAGGCTGTTCTTATGCAGTGTAAGCTTAGGTCAGAGTCATCAGTATTGTAAGGAGGTGCCATTCATATGTTTCTGTTTTTTTTTTTCTTATGGAAAATAGAATATGAACTGCAACCAAAATAGCATAGTTTTGGCAAAAGCATATAATTAGTGTGTGCCTTCTCCAGTTCTACTAGAAGCAGTTCCCATATAATGCAATCCTTCAACTGTTCAATAGAAATATGTACATTTGTTTGCATTGTGCCCACACTTTTAGGAGAATTAACAATAGAATGGTGCACTTTATCAGGAGAGGTTGAAAACACTGAGGTTTAATAAAGAGCTGCACATAAAAATAAAATGATGTATTTTTGCAAGCTGAAAGTCACACAGACCTATTGCCAATATGCCTTAAAATAAAAGAAAATGTAAAGTGCTTACCAGAGGACAATAAAACCATGAGGAAACTTTTTGTCATTGAGTCATATAGCTTTTTCAACTAATCACTGTGTTTAATTTTCTCTGCCAATACATTCTACATAATAATTCTTGCAGAATGAAATATTTTGAAATGTCTTTTTTATCAATTAATTTTAGTGCATATAAAGTAAACGTCTTTAATTATGTATATATACTGGTTTTTGCCTTGAATGACACAACTGACCAACTGGCTTCCTAAAGGTCTAACCATGGTAGTTTCTCAGTTGAATTACCTTGCTCTGCAGTAGCTTAGTTCACATACATAAGGAGGTCACGAGCTCATTTACAGTTTAATATAAGAGATGAGGCTTTCCTGGCAACTTAACTACATTTTCTCAGATTGCTGCCTAAGTAATTGGTTCAAAATCAATGTTTTGAAGGTGTTCATCATCAGGACAAACTGATGGAAATGGTGGTCCAAATTTCCACATTTATAGCTCCAGAGAAATGATGTGAAGCTAAAATTGCATTGACTTGCATGATTTTCTTGTCCATGAAGCAATTTTGTTTTTTAATTATCTCTAAGGGCACAAAGAATGAGTTCCATACTCATCCGTTCTGTTGACAGTTCCCCAGCAGAGCCATGCAACTACATCATCTCCCTCATACACTTATATAGAGTTAGTATACAGTATGTACAGGAAGAATATACATAGGGACAACCATATGAAACAAACAGTTTCAACCGATAACCACATACATGCCAAAACAGATTGCTCAACATACCATTGCTTGAAGTAGGTACAAGAAAGAACTAAAACAAGTAGTAACAATTTTGTCCCACAAAATAAACATAGCATAAGAAAATTAAATCATATTCAGTTAATGCATCATTCTTCCACACTAGCCATGTGTAGGCAAAGTTTGGATAGGTAGTTTGCATGTTTGCCATGATAGCATATGTAACATTAGCTTTGACTGCAATTTATAAAAAGTATTTTCTAACAGAAGGAATTACTAGTATTATATTGGACTGCCAGGAATAAAATGGATTAAAGAGAAAGAAGACAATAAGGGCTATTTCTTTTAACTACTAACTTATTTGTGAATTTATTATAAAATTATATTAATGGTTCTTATAATCATTATATTTGTATATTTGTATTATATTTATACATTTGAATTTACTTGTAATGAGATATTGGTTACCAGTCCAATAAAGCTATAAATATTTCCTTGTTATGCACAGCTGCAATAAATGACTCTGCACTTGCCATGCCTAAAATCTTGAGATGTGTGATTCATTAGAATTAAATCATCTTTATTAATCATACATGAAACTTAAGAACATTTTAACTATTTTGAATGGTAACATTCTGGAGAATAAGTTTTGTGGATTTAATGATTCCCACACTTGTTTCACTCTGTACTCACTGTAATGCAATTACATTTTTTATTTTCTTCACTCCGCTGGTTGCCATTTCTCAGATTTCCGCCTCTTCTCTGTTTCCATTGTTCATCACTTTCCGTCCATTAATGCACACTGCATTTATTCCATGTGCATTCTGGACATTCACACTGGATATTAAGTTAGCTTGTTTAAGTCTTCTGCATCAACAACATTTGTATGCTCTGCATCTTGAATGTTCCTTATGCCGCTTCTCTGCTCAGCCACTTGCCCATCAATCCACAGTTCACTGTTTCGTATAAATGCATTGAAACCTTGTTTCCTCGCCTTACTTCTTTCTTCAATCAGTCTCCCTTTTTGTTCTCTTTGTTCATAAGAAAGATCCTTATTAATATAGATAATGTTTTCCTTAGCTTTTTTGTTTGTTTTAATACTTCCCTTACGAATTCCATATTGCTAAATTTCACCAATATATTTCTTTTGCGTTCCAATTTCCCTATTCTAAATGCGTCCCTGACTTCTTCATTAACAGTTCCTGTATCTCTTGAGATGCTCCAATTCCTTTTTGTTCCTCTACCCCAGAAACTATTAAGTTGTATCTTCTCATGAAGTCATCCATACTTCCCATTCTTCTATCCATTTTTTCTATCTTTTGTTTTGTCTTCTCCAACTCTTTAGCCTTAATCTCCAATCCTATATTATCCCACTTCCTCCATTCTTTCTTAAATCTCATTGCCAAACCATTATTTCTTATAACTTCTCCCTTCTGCTTTGCGGCTGCCATGTCACTTAGCTCCTCTTTCCTCACTTCCGCATGCATAACTGTACTGTACATCCATTCTGTTCTGTTGCCAATTTAATACTCCATAAATTAAATAAATGATGATAATATTTTATTAAATTATATTATGTATTTTTTGCACAGATTCCAGGGCAGTGAGCAGTGCTTAGAATTACTAGTGATGCATTTTGGTGGTATGGTGGTGAATCTGCGAGATCACTATGGTCGTACACCTCTTCACGTGGCAGCATTCCATAACAATACAGAATGCATGCAGTTACTACTTTCTCATGGAGCAAGTGTTGAAAGCAGGGACTCAACTGGAAAAACTCCACTTCTTCTTGCTGCATACAGTGGTCAATACAATGCTGTTGGTAAGTAATTTCTTTGAATTTAAATAAAATGCTGAAAGAATGTAAAAAGGTTATAGAAATATAATAACATTTTATATGGTGATACATGATAGAAATAGGAGTAATAGGCAAAAAGCTATTAAAATTTATTTATAGAATTAAAATTGCATACAGAAATCATACTAAACATACAGTTACAAACTTCGAAAATTAATCTAAGTACTATCTGTAGGCATTATGTAGTATACAGTATTATATGTTATTTTCACCAGTCTATTCAAGATCACTTTTTCCCCAGACTGTTCTTCCATTCCTCTCAGTGAGTGAGCAATGAAAGAGATACACTATATCAGGCAGGGGAACTAGAAAGAATGGGATATATATGTGTGGTGTTGAATTGACTGGCTAAGAGTGAAACTACTATAACTGGTTTAAACAGTGCCTATCTATAAGCTGCCATGATATCTTTTGCCCTGTCTTGCCCTCTTCACAGGAAAGGAATTCAGATCAAAATTTGAATATAACTCTTGTGCAAGGCACCACTTGTAAAGAAAAGCAGTGTATTTAATTACCATTCTCTCTCTCTCTCTCTCTCTCTCTCTCTCTCTCTCTCTCTCTCTCTCTCTCTCTCTCTCTCTCTCTCTCTCTCTCTCTCTCTGTAATAACAGAACATTTAAAACAGACAGTGATTATCTTATTTTATAAAAAATGAAATTTGATTTACAACCATCTGAATCTGTGTTGTATTAACTTACACATTTAAAAATATCTCAGTATATGAAAATAGATCTATATCCATTTAATCACGACATTATCATACATATACACAGTTACCATCATATCACTCAATCATAAATGTTTTGGGATGAATAAAATTATGTTGCAGAATAGAGATTGCGATGAACATGTGCTAAACATTTAGTCTTATTTAGAAAAAATGACATTTTAGAGAACAGCATTAGTGATCACTAGGAAATAGATTTTTAGGTGTTAAAAAAGTTAAATTTATTTATTTTTTATGCATTAAAAATCAAGAAAATGTTTGTTAAAAGATTAAAACTATTTACTAAAACACAAAAATTATTCTGTCATTTTACATAATAGAAAAACTAGTAATAAAAAGGAACTATTTTGATAATCACCAATGATGAATTATTGATATCACTTGGCAGTTGTTGGAAATTGTTTGGGGTTACAGTGCACAACACATGCTTTCTCTAAATTGTCCATTAGAAATCTCTTGTCACTTTTCATGCAGCTGTACCTGGTATTCGGAAAATGATTGTTCTACGTCACATAATGTCACTCTGGCATATTTCATAAGAGGCACATCACTATACTTACACTCTCAATGTCTACTTGATGGCCTTCTAGAACTTGTCTAGAAGACAACTTGTCTCATAATTTGAAACTCTGTATTTTTTCAAACACTGATTTGAATTTGTTTTTTAAAGTTTGCATTTCTAAGCCTTCGAGTAAGTTGATTTTTGTTTCTACATTAATGATTTCTTTAACACTTTCTATCAAGAAATTAGTTGTTGCTTCAATTTTTTTTAATGGAATCACACAAGAAACAAATTAGCAATATGTCACATCATTTCTTAAACAGCTGTCACGAGCAGATTTTGAACAATTTCTGTAGATGAAGCATTATCTTTGTTCAGTTTATTGAAACCGATTTAAAGCTATCAATATGTTCCGCATAGTACAACACTGCTGAAAGCCAAGTGCACCATTCAGTAACAATGGTGTTGGTGGTAATGGAAGATTGGAATTTTTGTTTATAAAGAAATCAACTCTCTTAGGGGTTTTTAATGAACACCTTCTTTCCATTCAATACCAATTTGTGCATATTGGGATACAGTGACTGAACATATCGAGATTCAACTGTATTGGAACACCACAGTGAAGCGAAAAATTATTAAATTTTAGATGAGTCGCATTTTTTACACATCTGCTTCACTTTCGTATTTTATAAAAGACATGTGAAGCAGATGTGTAAAAAATGCGACTCATCTAAAATTTAATAGTGACTGAACAGTTTTGCGCACCCTATGTAGCGCATTCACAATGCAAGACACATGTATCATTTTAGGATAGCTGACCATAAATACTACTGCTGCTTTCATCATCTAAGATGCTGCCTCAATCAGGAAAATAATCACATTATCACACTTAACATCATTTGTCAATAATATGTGCATACTTTCATTGAAGAGGCCCAGCAGCAGTAATGTGATTTACTGTCCACATTTCTTTGCAGGCTAGTAAAAATGCACAATTAGAAACTGTCTTGTCATTTTTAAGAACCCCGATCACTACATTGCCCACTTTCCTTACTGTTGAGTCTTGAGTTTCATCAACACACATCCATATTTTCTCATTTTCGCACAAAGTCCTTATTTTTCATAATGATTTTTTCCAAATTTCTTGAAAGTGCTATATCAATTATAAATTGTTGCATTAGGTATTAGTTATGCTTTAAAGTCATAATAAAGTCATAACCCCAAAATGTTCACTACTCATATACCTTTTTGGGTGAACACAAAATCTTTATATTATTATAATAATTAACAAACTATTAGAGAAAATTGAACAGTCAACTAATAATCCTATTAAATTAAACAATATGGTATTGTACTGCAAACTAGTTTACATTTGAAAACACTTTCTTGCCATCTTAAATATAGTGTAAATTTGACAAAGTAGATATCTTATTGATTCGTAAGGAATTTCAGTGCTAACCATATTAACCGCTTCGCCGATGGCCATTTAAACCCTGCACGGCCGGGAACGGATACCCAATAAACAGAACAGGACATTTAAATTGTTAAATGCTGCAAAAATGCTTCATAAATAAATATCCGTATCTTCCGTATTTATTAAGTTATTTCAGGGAAACAAAAACTGGTTTAAAGCCCATTAAAAGCTGTATACATCTGCTGTATCATTAAAATAGACACTATATTAATAAAGCGTTGAAATTTCATCAATTTGTATCACTGTAAAAAAAGCCATTCTTTGCATCGAACGCGCCTTATTCTGAGTACTTTTGTTTTACAAACTATATGCGTATATCAACTGAATAAACGAAGTGTTGGGTTCAAGGTTTATAGGTTTCAGTTTATGCTAACACGTAATAATAACTGTTTATATTGCGTTATACACGCTGGAAAGAAAACTCTGTCAGCATCTCTCTAATCGCACAACGGAAGTTTATGTTAGCTGACGTAACTTTTTTCTTCGCTCAGTTCATATAGTAATTTAGACTGCGTCAGAATTCCAAGCAATTTCTTTAGCTAAAACACAGTTGAAATAGTTTCCTCAGTGCTAATCATGGCTTCAACTAGTAATGTAGCAAATCAATTAGCTAGTGTAGGACGAGTGCGGGCTTCTGATATTACATCAGAAAATGTGGAAGACTTTTTGCTGTTAGACAGTGATTTGGACATTGATGGCGAGTTTTCAGATTTTGAGGGGGGTGTTGAGGATATAGGTAGCAGCGAGGAGGAAAATGACTCATTTCCGACAGGTGTTCGTGAAGAATCAACATTATGGAGGTGTCAAAATAACTCTTAACACAAATAGACATATGTTCACGAGCACAACCTCTGGTGTACAACCGCATGCTCAGCTAACTTCTGACAACCAACCAATTGACATTTTCACAAAATTTTTTACTACTGACTTACTGTCTCTCATTGTTTCGGAAACAAATGTATATGCGAGTAGGGTGAAAGAAGACCTGATTGCTAAAGGCAATTTAGGACCTAAGAGTAGGTTGCAGAAGTGCACAGAAGTAACAATGAATGAGATTTACAGACTACTTGGTCTAATTATGCTCATGGGTGTTATTCGTAAACCTACGCTAGACATGTACTGGTCTACAGATGACATGCTAGCTACCCCATTTTTTGGGAAATGCATGTCAAATATCAGGTTTACTTTGCGCTTCCTTCATTTCACCTGCACAGAAAATGTGAGTGATAAACTATCCAAAGTAAGACCAGTTTTTGATTACATTATTTCAAAATTCAAAGAAAATTATGTGCCTAGTGAAAAGATCACTGTTGATGAAAGCCTGATGCTTTGGAAGGGCCGTTTAGGTTGGAAACAATACATCAAAACAAAGAGGGCCAGATTTGGCATAAAGAGTTTTGATGTATGTGAAAGTAAAACAGGATATCTTTACAATAGCTGCATATACACTGGCCAAGGGACTGATTACACCGGAGACAAAGATTTGGAGTTATCTGGTTCCATAGTAATGCACCTGATGGAATCTGTACTTGATCAGGGTGAGACTGTATATTTAGATAATTGGTACAGTTCCCCTAAATTATTCATGGTCTTACACAAAAGAAAAACATATGCAATTGGAACAGTATGCTCAAATCGTATTGGTTTGCCAAAATATGTGAATACGAAGGCTCTAAGAAGAGGAGAAATGCAGTTGCATCAGCTCCCACCCTTGACCTATGTTGCTTGGCAAGACAGGAGGGTTGTTACAGCATTATCCAATTGCAGCTCTAAGATTTTGAGTATTGACACTGGAAAAATTGATGCTCGTAACAAAATGTCAATTTTCAAATCCGATATTATCCAGGAATATAATATGCATATGGGTGGAGTGGATCTAGTAGATCAGGTATTACACGCATATCCCTCTTTGCAAAAAACAATCAAATGGTATAAAAAAGTATTTTTACACCAGCTGGATATAACCATATACAATTGTTTAGTAATTTGGAGAGCTCTAAACCCACGGAAGACAATGACATACCTGGACTTTCGCATATCAATAGCTTGTAGTCTAATTGAGCAGTATAAAATTCAGAGACCTCTCCATACTGGGGGTAAAAAATTCACCACCCCAGCACCCCTAGGGTTAAGTACTCATCAGCTAGACCAAGCATGTTAAAAAATATTTTAGAGAAGGATTTTGCTATCACTATGCATGTGCATTATCGATTGTTGCCAAATACTAATGCCTAACATTTTCATGAGTATAATGTGCACTTTTTGATGTGATGCTGTATGTACAGTCATGAAATACATTGCCTTACTGTGCAAATAGTGCACATTCCTTTCTCAGTATTTTTCTGAAATGAATTCTCTGTATATCAAACATTCTTACATTCAGGAAGCTCCGCATTTTATTACAAAGTAGGCATATTTTAACCATGGCTTTGGTGCATTTTCTTTGCCAAAGGCCACTGTAAAAGTGGTTAGTTATTAATTTTTGGTGGTTTTATACTCATAAAACCAGATTTTTTTTTTTAAATGTTCTCCTGCTTACCATGAAATGCTTTTTTCATTTTCACCACAAATGGTGTATCTCGAATGCGAGAGCCCCTAGTGGTCTACCGAGGAAATATGAGTCAAATGGGGAATTTAATGTTGTGACGGCAAGTTGGCCATGGTAGCTCAATGGGTTAGAGTGACTGGACAGAAACCAGGAGATCCGTGGTTCTAATCCGGGTCATGGCATTGAATTTTTCATGTTGACCCTATCAAATTTTAACAAGTTCTACACGTTGCTGAATGCTATAACATTCCATGCCTATTTGTCAGTAACAACTGTAACCACATGAAAAAAATGACTGCTGTAACTCAATAACAACTGCAGCTATCACTTGTTAAAGATAGGACACTCTTCTTGAAAGACTCTTTATATCATTAAAAATCACATGCCATGCAGAGAGCAGACACCTTCCTTTTATATAATAATAAAGTGGAGCAGTAGGTTTTTCTAGCTGTAGTTTTTCAAACTACAAGAGCAGGAACAATCATGGTGTAAATGTAACTTAACATACTCATGAGTTTGAGTCCAAACATTAAAGCTCTATTTGGTTGGTAAATATGTGTATAAGTATAAAAATTCTAATTGAAAAAAAAAACTATTTGTAGTTGGTGTTTTGATACTTCATTACTTACGAATAATGAATATAGGGTCGAATAATGAACTTTAAATCCCACCAGTAGATAGTTTGACAAAGAAGTTCATAGTTCCACCACCAGAGAGAGGAGAGCAGACGGCAATAGACAGTTGGAAAGAAGTTGATAATGGAGGCGCTGACTTCCAAAACTAGTCAAACAATATCAAAAAACCAACTACATGTAGTGTTTTCAACTACGTCACTGTTACTAAATTCCTCCAATCACGCATAAATGAAAATCCTAAATATGAATCAAATGTATGGCACTTGTAATTACATGTCTAAATGTTGTATGAATTGGATAGCGGACTTTCTTAAAAGTTATTTACATATATGTGTTTTGTGCAGAATTGCTGTTGGACTGGCAGGGCAATATCAAGGCATGTGATGCTCAAGGTAATACAGCATTGCATCATGCATGTCAGAGAAAGCATATACATTGTGCACTGTTGCTACTAGAACGTACAAATGATGTGGAAGTCATCAACATGACCAACAAGGATCTTCGCACGTATGTTTTTCCATTACTTTGCATTTACATAAACTTAGTCATTTATACAATTTTAAAGAAAGGAATGAGAACAAAGTTATCAATAGTAAGTTAAGGAGACGATTAAAAATTATTTACAAAATGAGATTAGAGAAGGAAAATGGTGCCAGAAAATCAATTGATAGAAGGGGAAATTGTAGAGATAGTAAATAGATAAATCACAGATGAAAAGAAGGCCGGGTTTCAGAAGTCTGCATAACTAAGACAGAAGTATGGTTCACTGAATGGAAAAAACTGAAATGTAAGTAAGCAAATATTTTCTGGTGGGATAATAGCATTTGGTTTACAGAGCAAGATAGAACTTTACAACATAACCATCACAGTAATCACCCTGACACCTCCAGTAATTCACAAAGGAGAATCATTATGATAAAATATGAAAACTGTCTCTATGCATCTACTGTTTATTTAGAGATTTTAAAATATATCTTAATTTTGTAACTGTGCTTGCACAACTTCTGTAAATGCTATTTTAAGTGTCTGTATTTATTCCTTTATTTTCCAAATATGTTTGAAGTATATGAATACTTTAAGTTAGTTATATTAAGAGAAAAACGTTCTTGCCAAGAGCATGGTTGTTCAGTAATACAAGTCTCTTAATACATATTCCTGGCATCAGTAACAAAATAGTGTGCATAGACATAACCAAATGATATCCAAGGCATTGGATTATAAGTAATCAACAGTAATTTACATCTTTAACATATTTTCTCCGTTAAGTATTCTATAAATACATTTTTGCTTCAATAAGAAAGAAAAAAGGGAAAAAGTTATACTCATATTTGTGTTCTATGCATTGTTCGTATTTTATAATATACAGTTAAACCTTGTTAACAAAAATTCTGGAATAAGTTTGGTTTAAAACTTCTTTCAAATCAGAAACTACGATATTAGCTTTCTTAAATATTAACCATTTATGCACATACATATTATTCTCTCATAGAAAACACTGCTATAGGAAACAGCATACTATAGGTTATGTAATTATATTTAAAAAAAAGATAACTTTACACATCATTTCCTGGTGGAAAATTTATCTATTCACTTGTCAGTAATGGAAACAGAAGTGCCTGGAAACCTCATAACAAACTGCATTTACAGCTTCAGTAACCCAGCAGACAGCAGATATTGCATCAAAATGTAAGGTGTCTTTGGCAGAAAACTACTTTCTGGAGCATGGGTGGAATGCTAGTCCTCACTTTTTTCTAATGACAGTTCTAGCACTTCACACACAGCTACCTTTGAATCAGTGTTCATTGTAGCACACAGAGCTTCATCATCTGCACTAAGAAATTTTTCAAAACTAATTCCAAGGTTCACTAGATCTTGTAGAATATCCCACTCAGCAGGTGAAGTGGTACTCATATTATCATCTTAACTCACCAACACCATTATCATCACTATGCCTCCAGGCATATACAGCTCTCTAATATGTTGTAAAGACACATTCTAAGGTGCAGTGACAGCTTTCACTACATCAAGAACTTGGAATGGCTGTGTTGTTTTCAGCAGCACGAATTACAACTCATGTAAATTGCTTGTAATAAGATCTCTTCACAAAGACAATAATGCCTTGTTAGTATAAAAAGTGCTGCTTCATTCATGTTAAACACACTACAATTGTATAATTTTATCTTACTTGGCCAAATTAATGCAAGTAGTTATTTGCTGCTTCTTCAACAACTTATTTGCTTCAACCCAAACAATTATTGCATAATCAAGTGTTTTGTGTGTGGGGGTGGGGTGGGGGTGTGGGTGGGTGGGTGTGGGCGTGGGTGCACACAACTGGCAGAACAACTAAAATCTTTGAATGTCTAAATTTTTGGCTCTGTTATTTGCTTTTGAATGAATTATGGATCCACATAAAGGTATATTGGAAGGGTGAATATGGGAACCATTCTAGAAATAACATTTCAGTACCTTATACTAAAAGATATAAATAAATAGTTTGAGTACTGAAGAGAATACATCTTGTGCTACCCTTGAGCACAACCTGGTCCTTTTGTCATTAGCGCAACTCTTGAATATATTTAAATGCTTGCTTCTTTTTACAGTTAATTTTGACTTCCACTCCTTTTCTGCTTGCCCAGTTTTTGTCTTTCTCTCCCTATTATTTACCTCTTATTTTAACTTTTTTAATATGATCACTTCACTCAGTTGTTTTAGTTAATTGATGGAAATTAATAATTTCCACATTACTAGCTGTGTATAGGCTAACGCTTTTGATAGATTGAGTCAACATGAAAAATTCAATGCCATGGCCAGGATTTGAACCACGGATCTTCTGGTTTCCATCCAGTTGCTCTAACCCATTGAGCTACCATGGCCAACATGCCGTCCTGACACTAAATTCTCCATTTGACTCGTATATTTCCCCAGTAAACCAATAGGGGCTCTCGCATTCGAGATACACCGTTTGTGGCGACTTACTATCGTAAGTACTTCAGTCCCAGGCTTCATCATTTAACTCTTATTATTTTAGTTAATTTATGGAAATTAATAATTTCCTCATAATAGCCCTATATAGGCTAAGGTTTTTGATAGATTGAGTCCACATGAAAAATTCAATGCCATGGCCAGGATTTGAACCATGGATATCCTGGTTTCCATCTAGTCGCTCTAACCCATTGAGTTACCATGGCCAATGTGCCGTCCTGACACTAAATTCTCCATTTGGCTCCGTGGTTCAAATCCCAGCCATGGCATTGAATTTTTCATGTTGACTCAATCTATTACTCAGTTGTGTTCTTCTTGACCTCACTTTTCCAACATTTCTCACTTCTACTTCTCTTCTTTCTCTATTCAAGTTATTAAACTTCATTGCCACTTACAACAATCCTTCTTCCTATTACCTATTATTTTACCTCAGTTGCTTATGACCTCCCCTTTACCTCTCATGATCCCTCTCTGTCTTCACTTCCGTTCCTAAGATTTACCTAGCCATTTTTTAAGTCTGGTTATCTTTGATGATATATCTGTTCCTGGAAATATCTCCTGCCTAGTTCTAATTTCTTTTATTATCCTGTGTTCCTGCATTTATTTCGCTCGGCACTTTCCCTATTGCAAATACTTCTTGTCCCCTTATCTATTTTATGTGCTTCCTGCATGCTATTTTCACTAAACGTTTCCACTCAGGTGCCTCACTTATTCTTTTTCAGTCCACCGACCAACATTTCTAAAGTTTCCCCTTCTCCTGCTTCTCTAGCACCATCTTCACCCGTACACAATGCCATTTCTCCCCATAACTCTGCTCTCTGGTCATTCCCTCTGGATGATGAATTATTGCCCCTAATTGATGTCATCAGCTTTCTCTGCTAAGATTTGCAGTCCTGTTCCTTGCCACATGTTTGGTTATTCTTCCATTGTCTCATTGTTGTTTAGTTCACTTTTTCCTCTTCTACTAACCCATTAATTCACAGTATCCTTGTTTCCTCTCCTCCTTCTTTCTTCAATCAGTCTCTTTCTTTGTTCTCTTCATTCGTATAATCGGTGCTTATTAATATAAATATACATTTTTTATTTATAAGGGCAATCATCATGTGTAGATAAACTTTTGAAGTTTAGAATCAGAACTGAAAACTTCAATGCCATAGTTGTGTTTTGAACCACTGATTCTCCACTCTACCTGCAGCTGATCTACCACTAAGTTAGCATAGCAACAGATTGGTATGGCATTAAATTCTACAGCTGATTCACATTTTCCTGGCAGACTATAAGGAAATCTCACCTTGAGATTACTTATCCCAGTGGCGATCTCAAACTGGGTGAGTCAGGCAGCCTTAACTCAATGTATATGATGTCATATTCATTTGACTGATGCCTGAGCATGTGGAAGTGGGCAGAAATGAAGGTCAACAAAGTTAAAAAGACAACCAGAGGCAGAATAACAGTAAGATTTGCAATATCAGAACCTTAGAATGTTGCCATTTCTATACTCCAAAAGCCGTCAATGCACACAGTATACGCGTCTGTGCTGCTGCATTCAAATAATAATCATAACACAATGCCTGCTTGCTCAAGTTGTTGTTTTTTTACTTTCTTTAATTATGAATATGGTAGACCGGGCATTCCACAGCATTTATCACTTTCTTCAATGCATCATTATCTGCTTCCTCTAGGAGTTTGTTTCACTTGCAGGTCTGTGCTTGTCTGCTTCTCCCTTTTCATGATTAGTGTCTTACTGTTTTCAAGTGTTAATGCTATGATGAAATTATACTGGTTATGTTTGAATGAATAAAGTATGTTGTTGGCACCCCATTGCTCATATTTAAGTGATTGCACCACTAACATTAGCCCTTACTCTTAAATAACCTGAATTTAATATTGTGACTTTGTGGGTTTGTGAAATTAAAAGTCCAATTGCACAGGCTCAAAATGTTCTTTATTTCCACCGAATTACAATTGGAACACTGGCTCTTCCCTCTACGATGTTCCAAGGTGAAGTTGTACTCCGGCAGCCTCTGGACCCAACGTGCTGTCTGGCCTTCCAAGTTCCTAAAGCTCAATAGCCAGGTTAGGACGGAATGGTCAGTCCTCAGGTGGAATGGCTGACCGTACAGGTACTTGTGGAAGTGCTCCAAGGTCTTTACTACCACCAGTAACTCTCGTCGGGTGACGCAGTAGTTCTTCTCTGCCTTGGATAGCATCTTGCTGTAGTAGGCTATCACCCGCTCATGGCCATCCTGGACCTGCGATAGGACACCTCCAAAGCAATGGTCGCTGGCGTCGGAGTCCACAATGAAGGCGCCACCCGGTTGTGGAAATCCCAAAATTGGAGCACTGCACAGGGTCTTCTTCAGGAGCTGGAAAGCATCTTCGGTGTCCTCCGTCCACGCATAAGGCCAGTGTTCCTCTGTCAGGTGGGTGAGGGGTTTGGCGATGTTAGAGAAGCCCTTTATGAAGCGTCGGTAATAACTGCACAGCCCCAGGAAACTGCCCAACTCTTTCTTATCCTTTGGGCGAGGCCAATCTCTCACAGCCTGTGTCTTCTCCGGGTCTGTGGCCACTCCAGTTGCTGAGACTATGTGGCCCAAGTAGTTCACTTCCTTGCGTAAGAGCTGGCACTTCTTCATGTTCAGCTTCAAGTTGGTCGCCTGCAATCTCTGTAGCACCTTACTCAGATTCTCGAGGTGATCTTCAAAAGTCTTACCGACGATGATGATATCGTCCAGGTATAGCAGCCAGGCGTCGTAAGTCAGTCCTCTCATCACTGACTCCATGAGGCGTTGGAAGGTAGCTGGTGCATTGCAGAGGCCAAAGGGCATAACCGTGAACTGCCAGAGCCCTTGGCCTTTCGAGAATGCGGTCTTCTCCTTGTCTATTGGGTCTAGAGCTACCTGCCAGTAGCCCGACTTCAGGTCCAGGTTCAAGAACCACTGTACACCAGCTAGCGTGTCCAGGGTGTCGTCAATCCGGGGTAAGGGAAAACAGTCCTTCCGGGTGACAGCGTTCAACTTTCTGTAGTCTACGCAGAAGCGCAGCTCGCCGTTCTTCTTCGTCAACAAGACTACAGGGGAAAACCAAGGGCTGTCAGACTCTTCAATCACTCCCCTGGATCTCATGTCCTCCAGAATGTCTCGTACCGCCCCTTGCTTCGCCAGCGGAACGCGTCTAGATGGTTGCCGAATAGGCCGGTCGTCCCCGGTGTCGATGCGGTGAAGCACTTTGTCCGTGCGGCCGTAGTAACTATCACCTTGGCTGAAGACGCGCTGGTATCGTCTTAGCAGTTGTCGAACTTTCTCCAGCTGCTCTGCGGTCAGGTGGTCGGCCGTCCTCTCCAGAAAACCTTCTAGCCGGGGCCCCAGGTGTTGCGTCGGCACCGGCTCCTGTGTCTTGTCGATTGCTGTCACGCTTACCACGGGCTCGCACGTTCCCAACTCCGTCCCGGCCTGGACGTCGTGATCGGTGTCCGTTTGATTTAGCAGTCTCACTGGTACCTCCTCTCGGCACGGCAGCAATGCCCTGGCTACACATAGGCCGTGTACAGGCGTCTTCTGGTCCAGCATCATGCTCCTGGTTCTCTGGCCTTCCAGTCGCGCCGTCACCACCACCTCGCTCGCGGGTACAACCACGTCTTCGTTCAAGATAACCCTGCAAATTCCAAGGCACTCTTCGGGTTGACGGAGTATAACCTCTTCTCCGTTGAGCCGCAGGACCTTCCTGCCGACGTCGACCGTTGCCTCGTGGCCTCTGAGGGCATCCAGTCCCAGAATCACCTCCTCAGCCACCTTCGCGACGAACACCCACAGACGCACGGCACTCCGTCCCAAGGTCAGCTCCAGCGGGTCCTCCTTCTCCACAGGCAAGGTGTCGCCCGATACCGTGACAAGCTGGTATGATCGGCTCGGCTTCCTTGTCGGCAAACCCTTCGCCACGTCAGCTCTGATGATGGTCACGTCTGCCCCGGTGTCCACCAGCACGCGGCACGGCTTCCCTCTCACCCAACCGTCCGCGATGAGGCTGTCATCCATACGCCGGCTGAAGGCGCGCAGTGTCACTCGAGGGGGTGGTGGTGATGGCGCCGACGTGCCCCTCTCCACGACGGCCCTTATTCGTTTTCCGGCTGCTCTTCCTGGCGTGGGCAGTCTCTCTCCAGGTGTCCGGGCTGTCCACACCCCCAACACAGGCCACTAGGTGTTCGCCGGTGTCCCTCGGCTGGTCTTCTGTCTCCGGTGTAGCGGACACTCCTCGTTCTCGACGTCGGGATAGCTGTTACCTTGGCCGCCTCCATCCTTAATGCTGCCGTTAGCGCCTCGTGGATTGTTTTATAATCGCCGAGCATTAGGCGCTGACGAATCTCCGTGTCTCGTACCCCGTCAACGAATGTGTAGGCAGCTTCCCGGGATACGAACTCTGGTGGGAGGTCGACTAGGGCCTTGCTCGCCAGTTGTTCAACTGCCAGGGCATACTCCTGCAGCGTCTCCCCTGGCTGCTGTGACCTTGCCTTTAGCTGGCTGCGGTATGCTGCGGCTAAGCGGTGGTTTCCAAAACGATTCTCCAGGGCCTCCCAGATGTCCTTGGGTGCCGCCGTTGTCTATACCGCGCTCAGGACTTACGCGGCCCGTCCCTGGAGGCTGGCTATTAACTGTGTGGCCTCCTCCTCTGGTGACCATTTGTTGTGCTTGGCCACTGCGTCGAATTGGCGGCGGAAGACCTCAAAAGTTGACGCGCCGTCGTACTTCGGAGGTTTGACGCGCACAGATGTTGTGTCGCGTCCCGGCGCGTCGGCCTTCAAATCCTTCAGCCTTCTGCCGACGACGTCCTCCACCATGGCGTTCAGGGACTTGACGCTGCTGTCGGCCTTTCCCTCCAGGTTGTTTACGCGGTTCGCAAGGTCTTCGACGTCTTCCACCATGGCGTTCAGGGACTTTGCGTTATTGTCGGCCTTTTCCTCTAAATCATTAAGGCGCTCGTCTACTTGACCCATTCGCTTGCCCAGCTTCGCGACGTCATCCCTCAAGCCGGCCAACTGTTCCTCAAATTTGGCGGCGAGGACCTCGTTCGCCACCTTCATTTCCGTGGGCAGACTGTCGTTCGCTGCCCTCATTTATGTGGTTAATTCGGTCTTTATTTCTTCCATCTTCTCGGTGATGTTGTCGTTGGCCGTCTTCATTTGTTTCAACTCTGCGGCCAGGTTGTTATTTGCCGCTTCTGTTTTTGCAGCGAGGTTGTCATTCGCCGTCTTCATTTCCATCATCTTCTCCATTGCCGTTATCCCACTTCCTGACGCCAGTTGTGACTTTGTGGGTTCGTGAAATTAAAAGTCCAATTGCACAGGCTCAAAATGTTCTTTATTTCCACCGAATTACAATCGGAACACTTGCCGATTACACAGAGTTACGTAATGCACACAATTACGATTCACCAGTTTGTCTGTCACAGGTCCACTGCACGCAGTTACGTACACTCCTCCGATGCACGTACACTGTCTGTTCTCTCACTCGGCGCTCCTCAGGCTGCTCGCCAAGAACTGAACTCACTCGCCACTGCAGCCCCTTTTTATAGGAATATCGCTGTTTCTCGAAGTCTCGCGATTCGGTGAATCATCCTGCAGGTTCTAGATGTCAAGGAGGGGGAAAGAGATGGCTAACGATGTTTTTCCAACCATCCTCCTCGTTACCGCCACAAGACAAATGGGTAGGCGGGGTCGAAATGCCTCCGGTCCCCTACTCAGCTATCAGTTGGTCGTGCTTTCCGATAATTGGGTGACAATATATAGTGGTTATATAGTGCAGCAACAAAAGAAAGAACAATATGAACATTTTGGAGGTTCATGTTAAAATTGAGAGTTGATGATTCAAGGAACAAAATAGTAGTTTGCGTTAAATTTTCCTTAACCGCTAAAACTTTCTGTAAGAAACAATACATTCCTGTCAGCAGCAAATTTTTGTTAATTTTACAGGGTGTTCATCTTAAGCAAGCACATTTTACAGAGAATGTATTGTATTTGAAAATTTAAATGAATTTTTTTCTGGATAATTTTTATTTATCTAATAAACCATTTAATAGATTTTCAATAAAATTCTTTCTTTATTCAACAACTTAGATTTCTAAAATAATCTCACAATTACCCTGTTGGTTACAATACATTATACAATAAAAGTTTTTTAATGTATTAGAATGACAAATTTGTTCTCATGTTTAATTTAGGCCACTACACCTTGCAGCTCGCAATGGAATGGTATCTGTAACACGTCTGCTACTGGAAAAAGGAGCATCTGTACTTGCTGTGGATTGTAATGGGATGACTCCAGCACTAGCATGTGCTCCCAGTCCTAACGTAGCAGAATGTCTTTCAATTATTCTTGCCGCTTATCCTTCAGTCACACTGCTTGCTCACCAACCAAACAATTTTCAGAAAGGTGAGTTCTAAGAAGCTTCTGAGATGACCAGTCCTTTCTTGGAATGCAATTTAAATGTGTTTCACTTTCTGAAGGCTACTCAGAGGCTATTTAAATTTATTACTTATAATGATACTTCTGATATTAATGATGCATTTAAAAATTTGAACATTTCTGAAACAAATTATTCACATATTAAAACAAATTATAACAGTTCATGACAAACTTCACTTACATGTTTTTATTTTAATTGACAAATCCTGCACTAGTTTTTGTTTCCACCACTTCTTAAGCTGGCACACTGATTGTTTTTTGTAATTTACGTCCTCCAACGTTAAGTCATATCGGACGATGAATCATTGGGTGAAATGATGCTCAAATGAGTGTGGGGTCCATGGAGCTTAGAGTTACCTGACATTCGTCTACCAGGATAAAGGAAAACCCCAGAAAAACCTTATCCACCCTAACCGAGATTCGAACTCAGGACCTCTTGAACGTGAGGCAGACACGCTACCATCTACGCTACCGAGGCGGGCTACACTGATTGTTCTATGGTTACTTCCATTAGATGATGAATTATTTGCTACTGTCCTGCCATCTACTGGAAGCAAAACAAACTTATTGACCAAATCATTGGCAATATTACAAAATTCACTGAGTGATTTCTATTTTCCAAGATAAATGTTTTCTCTCAAACCTAAATCTATCAGTTCATTTAATTGTTTCAATATTTTAACTTTCTGGATATATTTTATGGTTAAATGATCAAAAATGATCTGCCACCCTTGACTTATCAATCTGTTTATATTTAATATTCCTAAAACATTCCTTCACTCTGGTTTCCAAATTATATTTGGTCCTTCCAATGTAAATCTGATCTCAGTCTAAATATTTAAATTGATAAATACCAGATTTTTTATTAGCTGAAATGTTACCTTTTATACTAAAATGTAACTTTTTTTTTTTTGTGAAAGATAAGTGAAGTTTGTCACAAATTCTTATAGCTTTTTTTATAATATTTGTATTGCTTCACTGTTAGTAGCTTCAGTTTTTACAAAATGATTCATACTTATGAAATTACTGGTTTTTAATCTCAATTGAAGACAGATAATTTATTTTTGCTGAATTTCCGTTATATTAATCTAAAGTACCTTCTTTTATGTTTGCAGGATTGAACAAGCATGTCACGTTGAACCAGCTACTGCAGATGCACCCTATGTCCCCTACTTCACCAGAAACAAAGGCAGAGAGCAATCTTTCTCACCATAGTTCAGACTCGGACTTCTACTAAGATTATACTGCCTTTTCGAAAATCAGCTCTGGTTTCATTCATAGAAGTGTTCACAGGAATGGTGGCAATTTAGACCAACTTCCTTCATGAATTATGAATGGATCAGAAAATACAATTGCAATAGCACAAATTTTTTAAATTTTGGAAGAACTAATTTATTCTTAGACATATATTACCTGAACTGGTGCTTAATGTGAAAAGATAGTCATGTCTGTTTAGACATGTCATTATTATTTCCATTAAATCTATTTTAAGAATTTATCATAGAGGTTTAACAAAGTGCTGTTATGCACGGTTCTTCTTTTAACCCTTAAGCAGGCGCGTCTACTTTATTGATATTAGAAGGCATTCAAGGTACATTGTACCTTAATGACTATTTTAGAAATCTTTATCAAAAATAATGGATAATCTTCTTCTTTCCTCATTTTATAAGGAAACGAGAAGGGTAATTCATAAGATAATAATTATATTATCTGCTTTAAATTATGAAAGAGAATAATTTATTTAGTTATCATAAATATTTCAGTATTTAAGATAAATATCAACAAATATTCTCTGTGTGGTAGCACTCTTAAGCATTGATCATCTTCAAGCAATAGGTATACCTATGTAAGAAGAAGCTGCTTATTCCACCTAAAAAATTGATATCAAGATTTTACACTATTAAAAAAAAGTAATATGGGAGAAAGGTGAAAGTCATTACAATGTGCAATTGTTCATAAAAATATTTTGTGATATTAACAATTTTCTAAAACATTCTGTTGTTTGCTCGAAGTACACTGAAATGTTAAGTGACCTTCATCCCTCCTGCTCTGTTGAGATTATTCAGAGTGTATGTAATGATATCAATGCTAGCAGTTATCAACTTCTGTAATATTCAGTTGGCTGTTCTTTCACCTCTGTATGCAGTTGTGTACTCACAATATTGTGTAATGAAACCTTTTCTAACAATTATTATCATGATTACTGAGAAGTAGGTGAAAAATAAGCTTTTGTATGAATAACTTATAGCGTAGCTGAGAAAATATATAATAGACAAAGTAATGCGATTATTGCACATCAGATTTGTATTAACATATTTAAAAATGAATCCCGAGGGATTTGCTTGTGTTTAATCTCAACTTTTGGGTATCGTGAATATTTTATTGTTTTGGTAAAAATAATTGTTTTTTTAATATTTAGATTTGCTCTTCATTGTCACCACTAAATTTATTTCCCTTTGTCAAAATCAGACACAACAAAGGACTCCTACAAATCACTAACAGTTTTTTATTAACTGTTTTTTATCTGAAAGGAATTGCATTTATATTGGAATGTGCTAAAAATTTGACATGCATATGTATTTAAAACATTTAGTTTCTGTCAGTTTCATGCACTGACTTGATTAATTTTATCACTTAAATGGCACAGTTGGTTCATTGCTAGCTTTCTTGTGTTCAAGACTGTAGATTTGATCCCAGCCTAAAACATCGGCATTCAAAGTGCCTAAAATAAAACAGCCTCCATGTCAGCAGGTTCATGAGCATGTTTAAAAGCCCTTGCAGGTCAAAATTTAGCACATTGGCAATACTGATATTGCTTGGACATTTGCTGAACTGAGTTTGTGAAAATAAGAGAGCAAAGATGAAAAGATTATATTTCTGAAACTTTATGTTTAGAATAATAATATAGGAAATGCCTACTGTTTAAAAATGTACTAAAGCTTGATAACGCTACTGTATACAAAACAATTGAACTTGGGTATTTTATAACTTAGCGCGCCAGCTCTTGGGTTGACATAACTAGGTGTTTATAAGACATCAGCTTAGTCACAGGCAATGGGACATCTGCTGTGGCACCAAAGCTGGCAATATTACAAAATATGGTTGCTTTTAACATGATCATGAGCACATCATTGGCTTTAAGTGTGCTTTCAGATCAAATTGAATGCACTAAAAATATTAACTTCATTTATTGCATTGTATTTACAACAATATTGTAAAATTCTTTAAAAAAAGCCATATAATACTTACATCAGTGACTGAGCATATCGAATAAAAATGTTACCTATGTAATTGTGACAGACATTTGAAGTACTATGTTTCTCAGACAATATGCATTCCTGAATCTTTTCTTGAGTAAAGCTGATAGGCCACAATGCAGTGACCATCTAAGAGGCAAGAGGAAGAATGAAAAAAATAAATAAATAAATAAAATAAAAATACAAATTAAGAAATAAAAGACGCTTGTTTTATGTAATGGTGCCTTTGTTTTTTATTCCAGAAACCAATAAACAACCTTTCTCAAGTTATTTTGGTCTGTTATATCATGAAATCAAAATTGATGTTTTGGAATTGTAAGATTTTGAGAAGCTTTGATGAAAGTGATATTGATGTTTTAATTGTTAGCCTCAAATGAGAGTATGAAACGTTAAAAAATATCACATTGTGTTCATTCCTGAGCTGCTGAAACATATGCTTGTAAGTTACTTTTCTCAAATAAGTTTCTTCTCTTATTTTGTCTCTTTGTGTTGATGAAACAAAGGGAAAGTTTGACATGAACTACAAATTAGACTGCTTCTTCGAAATGAAATGTATTAAAATATAATATACCTCTCTTACCTTCCTGTAACTGTATAGGAAAATCTCATCAGCACCATCTGTCACCATTATGATGCACATTTAGTAATGACAACAAGCCTATCTTTTAAGTATTAGAAAAATATTGCATAAACAGACTTAAACATTAAAAATATTTAATTCCCCTCCCTTGAATTTCCTGTCCCTCCATTTCATCTTCATTAGCATTTCACTTCATCTCTAATCTGGCAGTCTCTTTCAGGGTAGAAGGGTTGGCAGGAGTCTCAGCACTGTGTGACTCCTTGGATCGGCCACCCTCTGTCTTCTCTTGCCTCATCCTTCTTCCTGGGCATGCCCCACTTAGACCTTAGGTACAATAAACCATAGGTTTCGGTGCCGAATCCCCTCTGTAGTAATCCTAATCCTAGTGATATCTTCAACTAAGATTCCAATATTAACTTAAAATAATGTATTTCTGCATAGTGTAAAACAAAATACAGTAAAACCCTGTAATTACACTCTTCAAGGCGTGCAGAGTGGGCATAATAATTGAGACAGTGTTGCACATGAGACATGATTTATTAGAAATGAAAAGGCAATTTTGATACAATTTAATAGGAAATGCAACATAAGCAATTTTATTTCTAATTTGGTTTGCAATACACCTGAAAATGAATGCCACATTATTTCTTCTTCTTTAACTGCCCTCTTTAACACTATATGGTGTCAGGATATTCTTGTTTCTCTTAACCCTTATACCCATGGGTGTCAGGTTGAGAAAGGGAATCACTGGATCAGCAAGAGAGAGAATCCAAGATGTGTATTCAGCCCAATGCCTGGTATGAAGTAAGGAAAGTGGATGACAGAATAAGGGTGAGATGAAATGATAGGAAAGATGATGTTGGAGCAATTGGTGAAATGCTGGTGGAGAAACCGGAGGATGCAGAGAAAACCCGCCCCAGTGCCGTGTTGTCCACCACAAATCTCACTTTGTGGTCGCCTGGAATCGAATCCTTCATGAGAGTCAAGTGGTCTAACCATTCTACCACGGCACAACTGCACATTATTTCTTATGGAATAATTCTTCAGTTGTTGACTGCTGTGTACATGTATTATGAAATATTGTATTTTCTTTCACATCGCTGTCACTAACTGAGTCTGATTCAGCACTGATTTTCTGATATGTAATGCCATGTCTTTGCTTGAGTCTATCAAGCCAACCATTGGAAGCAAGAATGTCCATTTTGCTGCAGTTTCTCATACATACCCTTTTATGATATGGTCACTTAATTGCTATTGAAACTTCATAAAGCTGTTGAATCCATTCAGTAAGAGTTAATTAAGTGTTCTCACATTTAACAGTTCTTAGAACTACCACTTACAGCACTAGTAATAGCATACTTATTTCTCTTTTCCTCTATTGTTCATAGGCTTTATTGAGTTGCTTTTAGCTCCAATTTGGGATGCTGATTTGTTTTGAATTTGAAAAATTTAGGCAGTTTAGTTTATTTTCAAACATACAATATACACAGTTGGTGTTATTGAAGATTATGTAAGAAGCAATTATAATGGATAAGATACAAATAATTACAATGATACAATTAGTGGTACTAGACACATCAATATTAATGGTAATTAATAACTATGATAGAATAATAATAAGAAGAAGAATTTAAAATGATGCACACAGAACGAGGTGTAAGTTATACAGAACATATTATTGAATACAAATAATTGTGCATCATTGATAACAAAACAATCAGTTAACAAAGAAGAAAAGTACATAAGCAGGATACTTCTAAATTTATGCAAGTTTTAACCATTTCAGAACAAAAATGACACTTTAAATGTGCAGCATAACTACATCTTCATTAATGTGTTTAAGACTAATTAGTATTGTTGTTTAAAAATTCTTATCATAACATACTCAGATTTGATGAAATATTTATTACATAGCTGAATTAAGGGAATTTGCATATTTTATTGCCTATTAGCATAATAGAGCAATGCACATTAAGTCATGCATCTCTTGGTTACACTTGTGTAGGTCAAAATTTTCCTGCTAAACTCATTTTTTCCACAGTACTTTACCAGTGTTAGAAGTTATTGTAAAATAGTTGCATAACTATAGTTATTTCTTCTGCAAAAAAATGGGTTTTCTGAAGCTTAAGTGCAGCTTTATTAAAAATTCACAAAATAAATATAAAAGCAATATCTATGCTTCAGATTAATGGAAGTGGCTATATTAAAAGTTGCATAAATCCTGGTAAACATACAAAAATGGTTGCATCAGCAGCATTAAGCTTATCATTAATCACTCTTAGCTAAAAAAGGTTGATGACAAAAGAGAAGAACTATCTCATACAGAAGATACCTTTGCATATCAGATATTGCAATTTAATCCTACATTTAGCTGTGTGGATTGCTCATCAAAACTATTCCAAGCTTCTACAGAACCAAAAATCAAAAGCCATAATTTTAAATACATTATTTATATGTGTGCTACATATGCATCCAACCATAAAGAAATAAAATTGTTCCCTCTGCTCTTCAGATACTCTGGTCATTGCAGTGGGGTAAAAGTTAAATTAATACTGGTCATTGCCCGATGAAACAGTTTATATTTGTTGTAAATATAAGTATACCTTACCCAAAATGCTTAAAAAAGGAAAGTAGCTGGGTTTTGTGCAGATATCACAAATTGCAACTTTTGAGGTACTGAATGGAAAGGGCAAAACAAAGTTTTGAGAAAACTTCAAGAAAACTTGAGCATAGTGTGATATGGGCTAATTGTGCAGGCTGTATTTTCCACAACACTGTTCAAGCAGCTGCAAATGTATAACTTGTTGAAATGGTTGGGACCAAAATTTATCTCCACTTCAAATCTTACACGCTAGTTAATAGTCTGAAGAAGCTTTACCAATTCGCAGAAACAAAACTTCCAGAAGAAATTAGGTTATTCCCAGTCTAGATGGTTTGCTGTGCTGCTAGCAACCAAAAGTGAGATTTATGTATCCCTTCCCCCTAAAATCATGTGTTTAATCTCTACACTTGAGGCATGGCTTTGTAGAGAAATTCTTTTAAGTTATTGACTATACTGATTTTTGGAAACTACACTAGTGTCCAAAAGTTAAGCATCATTCAGAAAACAGAGAACTGAAAGTGAAAATGAATGATAGCCATCAAACGTGATCACAGTGTTTGCTTACCCTTACTGGTGGCCTCTGGCAGGTAAGCTGGTTCATGCTTCGTAGTTCAACAAAACCAGAGAAGCAAACCAATACCAGAGTATCAGACCCAGTGCGTGGCTCATTCATTATTGTTCCCTCATTATGAACAGAAAATAGTTGCTTTCAATCACAACACTGTGACAATCTCTTAAATGTAGTGCTTCTTAGTGTTCGTTTTCTGTGTATCCATTTTCAGTTTTCTAAGCCTTGAAAGATTAAGAAAAAGTTAAACAGATTTTCAAGTTTCAGGGCATTCCAGCAAATATTAAACATTTTGCTCCCGAATGTTTTTACCTATAGGCTTTTGAAAAGGATGGAAAGCTATAAAGGGTACCTATTATACCTACAAGATTGGAAATTCCAGAACACTTGGAAATACAGTCGAAATGATAGATTACAGTTACATATTAGTATTGTATACTTTTACGATACTAACTGTAACTAACTGGAATTCAACCAACCAGGGCATCTCTCGGGAAGTCATTTCTCGAGTAGACCAAATTTCGGAGTCTGACTCGGACGACTGTGCCAGTGTCCACAGGTCCCATTCCCACTGCAGAGGGAGGATATCCGTGCCCTCCAACTATTCTTCCTGTTCCTCGTCTCGGGATAGTGACCCGGAGTTCAGTTCCTCGGGCCTCAGGACTGATGGCGAGTAGTCCTGGACCCATAGGACTAAGGACCCGGCCTCCTTCAACCCGGGCGCGATAGATACTCCGGGGTTTTTTTCCATGGGGCAATACCTTGAGCCTAAAAAGCCTCCCCCCCCCCGTCAAGACGAGTGGAAGTGGATACGCCATTTACGTGCGTCAACCCCGCAGGGCAGACTACCGAAAACCTCGGTGGGGCCGCCTGGTGATCTAGCACACCTTCTACTAGCTCTGCAGGCTAGTACCCGGGACTTATTAGGCAACCCTCTACCCCGTCCGGGCGGCCGTAGCCTGGCCGGAGGTACCCAATTCCCCGTGGGTGTCGGGAACACACTGCCCCCTCGAGTCCAGCCCAATCCAAACAACTCCCCGACGGGAGGGGCTCGGCAGTTCGGCCCGAGGTTCCTCTAGTAACGTCAGAGGTACCACGAATGCTAAGGGTCCGCAGCGCCTGCACCTCGGCAGCTGAAGGGTACGGATCCCCTCCCCTACTGGAGAGCATCAAGGTTGGCTGCAGGGGGCGTACACCGACAGTCTAATCAGACATCCGCACCAGACCCCAGACAGAATGTAGGGCATAAGAGGCATATACCGCCGATCATTGTAGACGACTTCGCCGGGTGGTTGGCTTCCTTAAGGAGGTCATGCCAACTTTGGCGGAGGAGTGCATGGTTAGGCGGAATAAGAGAAGTTTTGTCTTCCACGCAAAGAACGTGGAGGATTATACAATGCTCCCAGCAGCTCAAGAAGCGTGGAATTTCCCACTTCACCTTCATCCTGGAAAAGGCTTGTGAGGCACGTAGGGTAATCCGTGGTCTGCAGGCGGATACTTCAATCGAGGACATACGGGACGACCTCATCCGCCAGGGTATCACCCCAAGGATGGTTAAACAACTCACCCAGCACGCTCCTGATCGCCAAAGGGTTAAGACCTTCCTCCCCCTAATCCTTGTAGTGGTGGGGCGAGCCAGCGACCCGGAGGTCAAAATAGATGGTGTAACTACCATCTGTTACCTTCGGGTTCAAGTGCAACCAGCCAGAGGCTCTGGAGGGCCCCCACAATATTACCAGTGTCTGGAGTTTAATCACTCCAGTCACTTCTGCCACCGCAACCAGCGCTGTGTGAGGTGTGGTGGCACACACCCCAAAGAGGTCTGTCCCCGTGAAGTCACGCAAATACCCACCTGTGCTAATTGCAAGGGAGAACACAGTTCATGCTACGGAGGTTGTCCAACTCGGAAGGCTGTCAGCCTCCAGAAGGGCTTCAGCACCAACACCATCTTGGGAGAACCCTGCTCCCGAGGCATTAGAACAGCCTGCTGCTCCTGCCACTAAACCAATAGCACGTCGCCCTACCTTTGCAGAGGTGGGACGCAAACCTGCGTTTATGCCTGCGGCTTCGCGAGCAAAAACCAGCACGGCACCACGAGCAACAAAAGATGCTCCAGCAACTACTAAGACCCCCTCCCGCAAGGCGAAGGATTCCCGTGCTGTCAGCAAGCTGGAGCCAACCGAAGCTTCGAATTGGGCGTGGCCTTCCCAAAACTGCTCTTGAGCTGAGGGACAGTAACGCCAATGATAGACCGGCGCCCCATCGTCCTCCCCCTCACCAATCGCTGCACAAAACCCAACACTAACCAGCCCGCCTCGGTAGCGTAGATGGTAGCATGTCTGCATCACGTTCAAGAGGTCCCGAGGGACAATTACCTGGATAGGGTTTTCCCCAGGGTTTTCCCTTATCCTGAAAGACGAATGTCGGGTAACTCTAAGCTCCATGGACCCCGGACGCATTGAGCATCATTTCACCCATTTCATTCATCGTCCGATATGACTAAATGTTGGAGGACGTAAATTAAAAAAAAAAAAAAAAATCCGTGGTTCTCAGGCCGCAGACTTGCTGGGTTGGTTACAGTAGTTGTTGCCTGACCACGGCCAGAGACTCTGCGAACTGTTAGTCCGCTACTTTTTATCTACCGACCCTGTAGCCCGTATGGTTGTTGCCGTGGAGGGACTCACACTATTGTCCACTGTACCCCTTTCGCCCCAGAATGACGGACCAAACAAGTTCATCGTCCACGTTCAGATTCGCATTTTGGAATACGAATAGTTTAGCGGACCAGCGTGATGAGCTTCTGGAGTTTGCAAAGTCATCTGTACTAGATCTCATCATGGGATCGGAAATACATCTCTGACCCGACATCCGTGGCTCAGTGGTTAGACCGCTTGGCTCTCACCAAGGCGGCCCGGGTTCGATCCCAGGTGACCGCAAAGTGAGATTTGTGGTGGACAACACGGCGTTGGGGCGGGTTTTCTCCGGGACCTCCGGTTTCCCCCGCCATCTCATTCCACCGGTGATCCATCTTCATCTCATGCATCATCAGTGTCACCGCCTGCAGTGCCGTATGTAGTAAAAGCGGGCGTTAAACACTACACACATTCACACACGACCCGACATCCCCATCCACATTCCGGGATTTCACTGCCTGCGGACAAATCGTGCGGACCGCCGAGGAGGCGGCACGGTGATTTTCGTGCGTAGAGGTGTGGTCCACAAACCAGACCAGCTTCCTCCACTTCAAACCCTTGAAGCTACGGCCGCCTGTGTGAACCTTGGGGATTCCGAAGTTCTGGTAGTTTCCGCCTATCATCCATTCCGGGGATAGTTCGTCGACATCTATCCATCCTAGCCTTACATACCAACGTCATCCTTGCCGGGGACCTCAATGCCAAACATCAGCGTTGGCATTCCAGTCCTCGGATGGACAGGAGAGGCAGTGAAATCACTGTTCACACCCCATCCCCTCCATCCTGATGTCCTTCCTCTTGAACTCCTACTCGTCCGACGTTCTTGGGCAGCGCGCCGTCTTTACCAACGACAGCGCATGCCCCATAATCGAGCTCTTCTCGGGCGCTTGCGCCGCGAAGCCGTCGCCGACTACGCGAGCATAGATGGCGAGCGTGGGAGGAGATGATGTTTCGTCTGAATCTCGAAGATAGTGACGTGAGGACCATGAGGCGTAGAAGTGATCCCAAGGACCTTGACTTCTCCGAC
Organism: Mantis religiosa; assembly: GCA_030765055.1. Taxonomy (NCBI): domain Eukaryota; kingdom Metazoa; phylum Arthropoda; class Insecta; order Mantodea; family Mantidae; genus Mantis; species Mantis religiosa. The sequence goes on along the minus strand of CM060952.1, from coordinate 144,975,711 downwards.
CGCGTTAGTCGGGAGGTACGTAGATATTTTCGTCGCCCTCCGGCTGAGGCAGATCGATCTCCTATCATCAAACCCAGTGAGCTCCAGGGCGCACTCCGGCGTCTAAATCCCAAAAAGGCGTCGGGGCCTGACAGGTTAATCCCTGCCATGCTTCTTCACCTTCCCTTCAAGACCGTGCTCTTTCTCATACGGATCTTGAACATGTTCCCTGGCCTGTGCCACTTTCCACGCCAGTGGAGGGAGGCGTGGAGGATTTGCATTTTGAAGCTGGTTCATCTTGCCAACTAGCGATCCATTAATCTCCTATCAGTTCTCTCGAAAATATTCGAGAGACTATTTCCAAAGCATTTGTCATACTTATTGGGCGTCATTCAAGGCTTCCACCCTCATCAGTTTGGTTTTCGTCCTGGGCACTCGACTTCTCAGCAGTTGCTGCGAGTGGTGGAGGCTGCTGCCCTGGGGTTCCAGGACAGGGCATACACTGCACCAGGATCTCTGGATGTCGAGATGGCTTACTCTACCTGGCATGCAGAGCACAAACTCATCACCCTTCAGCTACTTACACCCGCTATCCATCTTCTACACTCTTTCCTAAAACACAGACACTTTTCAGTTTCCGTGGCAGGAAAGTCCTCCTCCAGAAGATCCATCAGAGGCGTAGCTTCAGAAGGCTCTGTACTATCCCTAAAACTCATCAACATCCCCCGCCTTGGTAGCGTAGTGGTAGCGTGTCTGTCTCACATTCAAGAGGTCCCGACTTTGAATCTCGGTCAGGATGAGTTACCTGGGTAAGGTTTTTGTCCGGGGTTTTCCCTTATCCTTAAATACGAATGTTGGGTAACTCTAAGCTCTATGGACCCTGGGCTCATTTGAGCAGCATTTCACCCATTCCATCCATCGTTCGATATGAATAACGTTGGATGACGTAAATTACAAAAAAAAAAAAAACTCTTCAACATCTACGTGGCTGAGCTTCCCAATGAGCTGCACGGTAATATAGCACCATTTGTAGATGAGTGCTGCTTTTATGCACGGATAAACACCCACGCAGAGCATTTAACCTTATACAGACACTCATGCCTCATCCAAGAATGGCGCAAGCTCTGGCGATTGTTCATTAACACGGAGAAAAACCATGCCATTTTATTTACCAAGCGCCGCTTTCCCGCCAACTTCCTCAAATTTGTCTATTCTAGACGAAGGATAGGGTGGACGAATTCCATAAAATACTTGAGAATCAAGCTGGACAAGGGTCTAACTTTTAGGGAGCACATCCAGGATCTGTAGCATCGGGCATGTGGAGCTTCGGCTTCACTATACCCAATGATGAGGTCCACGATGCCCATCCCTCTTAAGCTACTCCTTTTCAAACTTTAGTGCTTCCTGTTATGCTTTATGCGTGGGAAATCTGGGGCATGACTGCGGACTCGAATATACTGTTCTTACAACGGTTATAGAATAGATGTCTTCGGATTATCTATTCGGTATCCAGACGCTTTCCAGCGAGACTACTCCATGAAGCTTAATCTCTCCCCTATGTGGAGCATGTGGTTAGACGCCGGGCCAAGAAATTCTTCCTCACCACCAGAGCGCCCCGGTTAGGTCTCTTAGAGACTATCGTCCCAACGAACGCCAGCTAAAGCGGTATCGGCTTCCCCACATCGCTTGCGGGTATAACCAGTAATCCTAAGGTTACTCTACCAACTCAAAATTATCCCCACCCAAAAAATTGCCTGGATTATTCTAATTCAATCAATTTTCTTTTCTTTCCAAAAATTTTACACCCAGCGGTGCTAAACTGGCTGTTGCACCTGATTTCTCAACCGTTGAGGAGCTTAGGCTGCCTCCTTTCTTTACACCAACCTAAATTCAAACCACCATCCTGTAAAACCCACATTCCCATCATACGTGGTTAAGTCCCTCCTAGGACATGTACACGCATGACACACCAGGGGCTGTCCCTCAGTCTGCCAATAGCAGGACATTGACGAAGACGACGACGACGACGACGACGGTATGGCTATTTGTACTGCACATTTAAAACGCAGTAAAATATCAATTTCATAGGTTATTGCCGTTTCTCTTTCCCATCCCACAAAACAATTTGTCGCTACAAATTAAGTCAACTGTCTGACAAAATAAAGAAAATAGGTAGCTTCTTCTTCTCTCAAATACTTCTACATGAAAGTTCTACCATAAAGTTCGTTTCTATGTTGTGATTTCCAGATATTCTCTAGGAGGAAGGGGAAAGAACTTCACATACTTAGGCAGATCGTAATATTTTCGGAGTCCTAACACTAAATTTATGCAAATAAGAGAATTTTGGTTCTGCAAATTTCTATAAATGATAGAGAAACCCGTTTTGTTTTCAAAGTCGCATATCCTTCTATAGGTATAAGTTGGTTATTTCTAATTTGCGATCCGGGCAATTTGTTAATACCAACTGAAAACAGTTTTTCAAATATGTAGATGTCGGACTAAATATCTTCAGTTATGGGCGCCGGGGTAGCGCGGTGGTTTCGTTCGCGGCTCCCGTTCTAAGGGTCCCGAGTTCGATTCCCGGCTCTGGGGTTGGCGATTTTAAGTCGGCCCTATCCACGCCTTCACCTCTGTCTAGCACACGTGAAGTATCCCCTATGCCCAACGTGGTTCGGAGTCCACGGTAAAAACTGTAGGTCCTCTCACCTCACCGCCATCTTCACTATCACCCTATCATCGGAGGTAATGGACACCGCCCTCTGGGTGCCTCCACCTGAGAAATGGGTCCGGTCATCACTTGGTGGGGTGAGGTTACCCCGAAGGCCAAGGTTGCCATGTGGGGAGTGTTAGTAACTAACTATATCTTCAGTTATTGCATTTTACTAGCAAATTCTTGAATTAGTTCTTCCAATATTTGTACATTATTCAAATTGGTAACTGGGTGGCATACTAGATACCTCAATGGAAAATGTGCTAGTTGATGGTCTTCCACACCTATGTTCTTTTATCTCCAACATGATCAATACCTGAATTTTAATAAATACTGCCACGCCCTCTTTTATTACTTTATAACACATTACTGTACTGTATTGTGTTTCCATTGCACCTGTTAGTGGTTATTGTAGTTACCATTCACTCTATGCTGCCCTTTGCCCGCAACAGCTTCCTACTCCAATATTTGTACATAGTTATTCATATCGGTAACTGGGCGACGTAACTGGGTGACTGGAAAATGTGTGACATGATGGTCTTTCCTTTATCTTCATAATGATCAATACACTATCATTTACTCCTTCATTACTGCATTATTATATCCACCTGCACCGATTGATTAGTTGTAATTTATTAATTTATTATTTTTATATTGTTATGTACACATTATATTTGTTAAACATGTTGACGTATCCTATGCATTTTGGATCATATGGATGAAATAAAATGAAATGAAATTATTGTCGCGGTAACGGGCATTGAAGTTTTGGCGCAAATAGATAAATAGATGGATAGGTTTCACGTAGATAACGAACGTGTGTAAACAGATAGTGCCGGCAGGCAAGATAACTGAGGCAAAGGCCTCGCCTGGTACATTAAGTTAGATTTCTGGAAGGTGATAGAATGTTCGAATTATGTAACTAGATGCCTTGTTTTCCAGAAACTTCTAGTGATTGACAGAACAGTCTAGTAATCATGAATGGAGATATAAAAGGAAATGTGACACGCTAGCAGGACAGTTGTGGTTGAGAAACAGTTGTTGTTGTGTAACAAGAGTGTTGAAAGCTAATGTAATCAGCTGTCACGGTTTGTTGTTGTCATCGACCTTGGTAGACTGATGGTGTATGTAACGTAATGCTGCTGTAATCTATAAGAGTATTTCTACGAAAATAAAGGAGATTTTTAATTTCTGCAACTCGGCCTTTTAATTCTACGAACCCACAAGGTCACATTATTATATGCTTCTACCACTCACTTGCTGCCCTTTGCTCAGAACCGTCTCGTACAAACGCCGTCTAATAGTAGGTAATAGTATAGTGATAGTATAGTAGGTGAGTGTATTGTGCATTTCACGTCACAACGGAGCGGCTTTGGTGACGCGACATTCGTGAAAAGATGATTAAGTATTTGGAATACAACATGAACGCCACAAAATCAGTGCGACGAAACTTGAATTAGAGTTAATTTTTACTGCACCACATGGCTGTATACAAAACTTGTAATCCTTTTTAAGGAGACTTCCAGGAAAATGCATTTTTTTACTAATAAAATATTAAAGTACCGACTCTGACTTTTGCACTTGTTAAGTGCATTCAAAAATTAACCGAAAAGCCGTCGCCTACTTTCGTCCGAGCTTCGCGCATTTATATGAATGCCGCGTCAAGCGGGAGGTTCGTCAGTATCTTCGACGTCCTCTTGCTGAGGCGGACCGACTTCCTGTCATTAGACCCAGTGAGCTCCAGGGCGCACTCCGGCGTCTAAAAGTCCAAAAAGGCGTCGGGACCTGATGGGCTGACCCCTATCATGCTCCGTCACCTTCCCTTCAAAGCCGTTCTTTTTCTCACTCGGGTTTTTAACGTGTGTCTCGTCCTGGGTCACTTTCCACGACAGTGGAGGGAGGCTCGGGTGATTTGCATTTTGAAGCCCGGTAAAAGTCCGGCTCTCCCCGCCAGTTACCGCTCCATTAGCCTCCTGTCAGTCCTCTCGAAGGTTTTTGAGAGGCTTGTTTTAGCCCGCTTGTCGCCCCTACTGGGAGACATTCAAGCTATCCCTCCCCATCAGTTTGGTTTTCGTCCTGGGCACTCGACATCACAGCAGCCGCTCCGTCTGGTGGAGGCCGCTGCCCTGGGTTTCCAGGAAAGGGCATTCACCGCGGCAGTATCTCTGGATGTCGAGAAGGCCTTCTCTACCACCTGGCATGCAGGCCTCCTACGTAAACTAATCACCCTGGGACTTCCTTCACACATGATACATATTATACACTCATTCCTTAAACACAGACATTTCATAGTTACTGTGGCGGGAAAGCTATCTACCAGACGAACCATCAGAGGAGGCGTCCCCGAAGGCTCTGTCTTATCCCCTACACTCTTTAGCGTGTATGTGGCGGATCTCCCCACGGAGCTACACGTCAACATAGCCCAATATGCAGACGACGTGCTACTATACAACACAGATAGAAACGCACGCAGAGCCTTCAACCCAATACAGCGACACCTAAGCCTCATTCATGACTGGTGTAGGCTTTGGCGATTGTCTATCAACCCAGAGAAAAGCCAAGCCATATTCTTCACCAAGCGTCACTTTCCCGTCAACCTCCCCGCCTTAAACTATTCTGGCAGAAGGATAGAGTGGACAAACTCTCTAAAGTACTTAGGTGTAAAGCTGGACAAGGGCCTAACTTTCGGGGGTGACATCCAGGAGGTGGCTCATCGGGCATGCGGAGCTTCGGCTTCGTTATACCCCATGATGCGCTCAGGGATGCCGACACCCCTTAAGTTGCGCCTTTTTCAGGCTTTAATTCTTCCAATCATGCTTTATGCGTGTGAGATCTGGGGCATGGCCGCAGGAACCAATCCGAGACAACTTCAGCGTGTACAAAATAGATGTCTTAGGGCCATCTATTCTGTTTGCTGGAGGTTTCCCGTGAGATACCTTCATAAAGCCTCATCTCTCCACTATGTGGAAGATGTCATTAGGCGCCGTGCCACAAAATTCTACGCGAATTTGCCTCAACATCAGAGCGCCCTGGTTAGGTCTCTAGGGAACTATAGAACCTCCGAAAGACGCTACAAGCTCTACCGGCTTCCCCGCCTGGCATGCGGGCACACCCGGTAACAATAAAGTTGTTATTACAACCTCAAAATTATTACTGTTTGAAATTAATAGACTTTCTAAATTAAACTCTTCCAAAAATTATCACACCAGCGGTGCACGCATAGCGTTGCACCCAAGTTGGCTACCATGAGGAGCTACGGCTACCTCCCTTCTTTTCATCTACCTAAATTTAAACCACCACTCTGCAAAACCCCACATTTCCTGTCATTAAGTGGTTAAGTCCGTGTAGGACAGGTACACGAATGACACGTCGTGCTGACCCTTCAGTCAGCCGCCAGCTGCTTGAATGAATGAATGAATGAATGAATTTATATGAAAATGTGTCATATTCATATTCATTTATTGCATGCGTAAATCATACAACTCATGATGTGAAATTGTCAAATTACTAACTACACAAAAAATAGTAACAAAAAATAAGAATTACAATAAGTTGTTAAGCATAATAACCAAATGAATAATTAAAATTTACATTCCTTTTATTCCTACCCTTTGTCATTTAAATTCTCTTCTACTGAGTATTAACACTTTTGTAACAAATACTTCTTTGATGTGTTTTTAAACTTTGTGAAGGACTCAATGTTTTTTATTTCAGTTGGCAGTTTATTGTAGGTATGAATTCCGTTGAATTTAAAACTATGCAAACATGTTATTATGAACAATATATTTTGAGAAGCATACCACATCGTACCACATGCCCTTGTGATTCGGGAATAATTGAAAGTAATATGACCATTTGGATAATGCAACCATTTCCCTTCTTGCATTTGAGAGTATGTGTTGTTATGTTGGCTTCCATGAGTATCAGCTAGGTTTAGAGAAATTTCGGATCCCTGTGGTACAAATTGCCAGGCCTCTGTCATAGGTCATAGGTGTTCTTTGTGTCTACCTCTGTGTGTTTACAAGTCAACGGTGTGTGAAGTGGTGAATGTGATGGCTGTCAAGTGATTGAATGGATGACAGTAATTTTAATTTTATTACTGTCCATATTGTTCACTAATATTTAATAGTGTTTTAAATGAAAGTCATTAATTTACACCGTACTAACTGCATTACTGTAACGTTTTCAAAAGCCTCGGAAACGCCAAAATGCTACGATTCCTTAGCAGAAGAAGGGGGAGGAATGGGCAGAAAGGTCAATTCCGAACTGCATCGCAACGATTGATTCACAGTAAACAACTTATCCAATGCCGAGTTATACTGCTGGATGGAACAGATCTTTCAATAGATTTGTCGGTAGGTATTAGTCTTGAAATAGTGCTATGCATGTAATTAAAATGTATATCTTGAGCAGCATGGATGAAAATGTTTCGCAACAATTGGATTTGTCATACCACATGGTGATCACACTTTTCATCAATGCCGAACTCGCCCCCTACTTGAGTTCATGCGTCATTGAAACAGCTGTATTTAATCGAATAAATAAAGTAATAGGTTTTTGTATTTTATTAGCATTTCATATCCACATCAAATGTAACCCTCGTTTCCGACAAAATTACTTTTGTCATCTGTATCTTAAATTTGTGAGGAAATGCACACATAATGTTAAAACATAGTTTGGAAAGATACTATCGGTGCTCATTAGAATGCCAAGCGTACATGTATACATGTCAAAAAAAAAACCTTAAACTTTATTACCCCTTAAATTTTTATATTCGTCTAATCAGTTTACTTGTTATTCATATTTAATTCTTCAAATTCCTACGAGTTATATACGAAAGTTTATATCATTCTACAACATTTTGACAAATCATTAATCATCAACATAACCATTGAATGCAATAAAATTATTAGGAGTATTCATTATTAGCAGAAAAACTAAACTTTCAAAAAACAAGTTTTGCAGAACACCTAAATTTATTTTTGTAGTATTAGATTGTTTTGCAATTGTTACCCTGCCTACTTGCAATTTGAGATATCTGAACATTTTCAAGTACTGCCCTTTTATTTTATAGCTTTCCATCTTTTTCAGTATATCATGCAGTGCAAGCAAACCTGTACCCAAATCATTTTGAATGCCTTGAGCCGAGTATCATTCTTGCAAGGTCTGATAGATATTTTTTTTTGTACTATATACTAATGAAAGTATAATTGACTTTCCTGTCTGTTGCCCATATTACTTGCTCCTTACTATAATTTTGAGTTAATTTTGCAATATCTAAAATATCCATTCAGTTGTAATTGCAAAGTCTTTAAAATATGTTCTATAATTTAAAAAATATGGATGTATCATACACTAAAATTGTTAACTTATTTTACACTTTTTGGTATGTAACAGTGTACATTCTTTCTTAAATTATCATTCTGGTCATTGTAATTTGCAGTATATAAATACTCAGGTGTAAGTTCATGATGTTTATTGTTAACAAATATTGTTATGTTGATTTTTTTTTGTGGTGACTTTTCACCTTTTTTAAAAATTGGTCTTATTTTCTACAAAAGATTAAGTTTAAATTCTACAATTTTAATGGAGAAATTTTGGCAGTCCATCAGCTTGCAAAATCTTCTATATCATAAATAAATTTGAAAAAGTTGTATTATTATCTGACTCTAAAGTAACCATAATATCCATAACATCTGATATAACATCTAAAACCTAAATATTGCAGAATGTTGCAAAATCATAAAATAGCTAATTTAAATTAAAAAGTAATATACTTCAGTGGATAACAGCAGATTGCAAAGTTCATGGTAATGAAACAGCTGATTTTTTGGCCAAAAAAGGCAGTAACATTATTTCAAATTCATTTGAGTCACAGAGTTATCTCTCTATCAAAAGAATAATTATATCAACATATAAAATTAAAGAAGATAATATATTACAAACTAAAAGAAATCTATGGGAAAGTTTATGTAACAGCATGACTAGAATCAATACACTCCAATAAATTCCTCTGTAGCAACTTGTTGACTTTTAATAGGCCATTACTGTCTCAGTAAACATTTATTCAGGATTGGTATAGTGAAACCTTTTCTGTATCCTTTCTTTAAACTTAAAGAAGATAGGGATGGAAGCCATCTACTCCGCTGCCCATCCTTTAGTCAACATATCATCAAAATACTGGAATGCAAGAGAGCAAATGGCTTCATTTCCAACTGCTTAACATTAGATACCAACCAACCACGTTTGAAGACTTCAAACATTTTATGAAATGTTCTATTAATGGAGTTAAAATATAACTTACTGTTTGTTATCTTAATAAAGTTAATGTTAAATTCTAAGCGTAGAAGTCAAATATGGAATCTACAGCTTATAATTATTTAAACAGTAACTCCATATAAGTATGTTCACCTTTATGCAATGCTTAATTGAAGTGATACTTTAAGGAGTAGCTTAATGAAAATTATCATGATATACAGATAAAACTAAACACAATTGTTATCACATTTGTTAACATAAATAATGACTAGTTTATCAATTAATGGTTTTCATATTTATTCTATTCTACTTTTTTGCTTGCAGAAAAAAGCTGTGGGTAGCGATTTATATGAACAAGTTTTCTATTCATTGGATCTTATTGAGAAGGATTACTTTGGCCTGCAGTACACAGATGCAAACAATGTACAGGTAACGAAAGTGCAGTCATTTTCTCTAAGTTAAAGTTGCATTCTCAGTACTTAGAAAAATAATTTGATAAAAGTGCTAGAATATATTGTGAAAATATAGTGTAATTGTTATCACCAAATAATGAAAAATCATATTAGAGCAAGATAAAAAAAAATACTGCTCGATGTTATGAGACAGATGGGCACATACTCATTTTTTAATAGCAATGTCTCTAGAGTGTATAAGGATTAAAAGGTTGATATTTCTTATTAGGTTGAGAATTATTTTAAACATATGAATTACAGTGTATTGAATTTGTTTTTGTTACAGCATTGGCTGGACCCCACAAAAGCAATTAAAAAGCAAGTAAAAAGTAAGTATATATTTACTTTCTTGATGACTTACCAATGATAAAGTACCTGTATACCAGTCAAAAGTGTATACCAAGTTCATATATTCCACCCCACATATAAGTATTTTTTGAAAAAAGTTTGTGCATGTGCATATGTGTTTGAACAGCACAACCTGAAAATGAAAGTTGGAGGAATATGGAACTTTGTATCAGTCTAGCATTATCCCAGCAGCTAACACGATTTTTACCAATTCTTCCCAGTAATTTAACTTTCCAAGAGAGGATCGCATTGAGGAATTTGAATGGCAATAAAAACATCTCAGCGGACAAAGGGAGTGCTATTGCAGTCCGAAACCAGTGGAACTCTGAAAATAAAATCTTTGATCTTATTAAACTGGATACACAATGTAAAATTCACTGCTGCTTATAGCTCATATTCTATGAAAAAGTAATTTTCTGCCAAGGAAGATGAACACTTTATCACCAGATCAGCAGTTCAGCCTCGTAAGCTGTACATCTTGCTTAAGATCTACAACCATAGGTATCTGAGGTCAATCTCAGCAGGAGTGTATTTTCTCTTATACCATAGCTAAACATATAGCCTGTTTATTACAATCTCACATTAGCGAGATGGACTCTTTCATCAAAAAGTTTTTCATCAAATGAGTGGAATCTTTCTCCATAGACTCTGTTCATTTCATCCAGAAACTATGAAGTCTCATTTGCACCTCACAAACTCCTTATTAACTTAAACGTTGCCTCACCTTTCACTATGTTTCCACTGTATTAAACCCTTACATAGCTGAAATACATTTTCACCGGTTCTCACCATGATATTTCCAATGGAGCCATTCGTTGAAAGAAAAGATGGATGGTCTTGTCATAGGAAGCCCTTTGATTCCTATGGTGACAAATTTCTTCTTGGAATCTTTTGAGTCTATGGCCCTAGACACAGCTGCACTTAAACTGACAATCTGGTTCTATGTGGCTGACACCTTCTTATATGGCCCCATATACAGCCCTCCAACACTTTAACATCAACATCAATCTTTGCAGTATAATTTACTAAGGAAAAGGAAAATGATAAAGAGCTAGCATTTCTGGACCTTCTGTTCAGCAGGAAGACCCATGGCACAGTTAGGCACACTCTGCTGCAACCCATTCACCCTGACAGCTAATTAGACAAAGACTCAGTCCATCATCCCATAGAGAAAAAAGGTTATGATCAAGGCACTTGTAAATCATGCTTCTCATATTTACAAACCACATTTACCACAACAAGAATTATGTCACTAGAACAAGCACTATACTCAAATCGCTATTCAATTTAAAAAATGAAAAGAATTTGCCATTTCAAGAGGTTTCAACCTGCCTTTTAGAAACCAGAACAATCCAAAAACAAAGTACCTTTTTCTGCCATATTTCAAAAAGACCATTGATCTAATTGAACACATACTGTAGTGCCACAGTGTCAGGTCTATTTTCAAGTCTATGAAACAAACCGTTTACTACCACTCTATTAAAAGAACCTCAAGAGTCTTTGTTAACAACTGGTGTATACAGTATTCCATTCTTGCAGCTCAATTTACATTGGAACTACACAATGTAGTATTAACACCAAGCTTAATGAGCATGAAAGAAGCTGTATCTAGGCATACAGAAAAGTTCATAGTTGCCCAATATACCAATGAAGCCGAGGGCAAACATTAATTATCATCAAGCATCCTTTCATCTATAATACACTGCCGTGAAGCACGTGTTGGTGGGGAAAGCAACATTGCCACTTATGAACACCTTGGCTCACAGTGTTTAGACAGAAGAAAGCTCTAAAACTACCTAATTTAAATTGTTGATATTTATATTTCTAATAACATTGGTTTACCCAGTCGTTTTCTTGAACGTGTTATCTTTTAGTTTGCATCAATTTTTCATTAATTACCAAAATTTAACTTTCTCTAACTAATTTACTAGACTTGAAGCTTTCACGGCGAGTATTACTAATGAAGGCTTCGCAGGTGATCAGCCGTGTCAAATTAATAATTTAATTTGACACGACTGATCACTCGCGAAGCCTTAATTTACTACCTAATATACTATTATTTGTAACTCATTCTCCTAATAAGTTCTATTTAATTTTTATTTTCATTTCTTTATATTTTTAAACTTATGCTCACCTTTTCTTTCTTGGAAGTGTTGAAAACACTTAAAAGGAGTCAATGACACTTGTTTAGTGTCATTAATCGACTCCCTTTAAATTTTAAAAAATTTTTAATTTGTCTTGTCAACATCTTACTGTTTTCCAACAATTTTGTGTTCTTTGATACCTTGTAGAACCTAACATCACTTCCTTCTTCTGTCTGTTGCTGTTCTTTCTTATCCTTCCATACCTAGGTACCTTATTTTGTTCATTTCTTCTCTTTCCCACCCAGCTAGTGTGTTTCTCCACCATTGTTATTTATCCATCTGTACTGCTCATAAACTGCCTCTTCACTTTTACATTTATTTCCAATTGTCTTGGGATTCCTTCAGTACTCTTCTAGTTAACCATGTATCCTCCATGGTGTCTGGTTGCAATGTTGAGTTAATGTCATTTCTTCGCTAATCCTCTGTCCCCTTTCCACCATTCCTCCTTCATCTCTTCTCCTGTTCTTTCATCTGCTTCAATATCTTCCTCTGATGTAACTTTCATACTTGCCTTCCCCACCTTTTTTTCTGTCCTTTCTCCTCTTGCTGTAGTTTGTCTTTTTATGGTGATTCTGTGTAGGCTGATCTATCAGTGCTTATGTCTGTAATGTTCTGAGTTTCTGTATGCCTCAACAAATTATTTTTTTGGTTCAGTGTTTGTAAGGTATTCTCTTCATTGTTCTCCCCTGGTCTTGTGTGACTCTTCTGCATTCTGTTAGTTATTTGTTAGTAATTTTCTTCGCACTAGTATAAGTCTATTAATTTAAATGTTATTGTCTTTTAGAGTCTTAGCCTGTTTTATTGCCTTAAAAAGTTGTGTGCTTGTAAATTTTGCTAATATTTTTGTTCTCCCACTTCTCTTCTCAAAATTGGAAATATCAGAGATCTCATATGTTCCTACTTTGATTCCTAGTCTTCCTTTTAAAAGGTCATGTACTTATTGTCTCATGTCCCTCCCTGCATTCTCTTTAGTTCTGAAATCACCAAGTGGTATCTTCTGTTAGCATGTCACATAAGAGGAGAAAACAGAGCAAGCAACACTGTAGAAGATGATAGGTCCCCTGCTCTTGCCAGCTGTTCAGCCTACGGAGATTTCAGTTATACTAAAGTTAATTGAAAAAGCTATTTTTAGTTGGTGTTTAACACTTCGTCACTCATATTTTTATATTATTTTATGTTAATATAAAAATGTAAGTTATGAGGTGTTAAAAACTAATTAATACAATTAATTTTGACGGCGCTGTTACTAATTTCCTCCAATCCTGCATATACTAAAGTTACTTATTTACACAATTTATCTACATGAATTTTTCATGGCAGAGTTAGTACGTTTTGAAAACCCTTTCATATATTTAATACAAGCTCATAATTAGTAATTAGCGAGTGTTCTCTGTTATGAATTACTTTGTTTTAGATGTCTTTGTTTTCTAATACTTTGTAGTCATAAATTAGTTGCTGTACCATTTTTCTTCTTCATTAAATAGGCACTTATGAAAGTTATACATTGAAATCTTAGGAGGTAGATAGTTACTAATGCTGTAAATTCTGGTGCAACAGCAGTCTTTAGTTGTTACCTTTCCTCCATTCATGGGTATGATCTACATTGAGCACCTTGCTCCATATTTTCGCACTTGGTGAGGCTTTCCTTTCTTTTATCTTTGTTTATTTGTGCTATAGCTCTCTCTCTGGTAAATTATGTCCAGGTTGTTATTCTCAATAGTTGCTTATGCAAGTTTGTCTGCCAACTAATTTTTTTTTTTTTCCAGTTTCAGTTGGCACCTTCGCTTATTTGAAAGAAGTGGTCTAATTTTCTGATCTGAGTTAATGAAGTTTGTGCCAGATTTTTCAATAATGGACTGTGTGTGTAGTTATTTTTAATTCATTCCAGTCTGACATTGTTCTCTGGCTACATTTCTTGCACCATTCTTGCTATGGATTTTGCTTCACGCTGTGAAGATTTCTATCAGATTTTATTAAGTCATGTGCATCACTCATTTTTTTTCTGTACCAGTTTAGCCTTGATTAATGGAACAATAATTCTCACTCATTTCACATTAACCCATCCTTAAATTTATAGACTTGGCCTCTTGAATATTACAGTGCTAATTGGGAGCACTCCCAGCCATTACACATGAGGCTCCAGTTGAAAGCGAACTGAAGGCTTGGTTGTTCTAATGTTCCTCCTCCTTTGAGCTCTGTAGTTTTCATATACTTCTGTATGCCTGTGTGTGTAGCAGCCAGATGCATCCAATAGTCAGCAAAATTGATTCACCAATATACAAATAGCAAATCTTCTTGGCAAGTAATTCAAGAATTTCATGACTTTCTACAGAATAGCTATTAAAAGCGTGTCAAACTAACACACAAACTAAAAAAAAATGCAACATTTTCCCCATAATAAATTGATCTCCTTTGATATTATAACACTATTTGCAAGTGGATATGCACACAGGTTAGTATGTGACTTTGGATACAGCAAGATTATTCTGAGGTTCAATGAATATTTTTCCAGTAATCCAAAGAACTTGCCATAGACAATATAATGTCACCATTCTGTGCAGAAGGATTATACATGAACCTTTTCCACACTTGCTTGACCAAACTCTTCCCATGTGCATGACATCACAGTATTCCCCAGCAAACTAATAGATGATGCCCAAGCTATTGAACTTCAAGAGTAAGAGGACTTCCGGTTCACTATGTAGGCTTCCAAGACTTGAAGAATGGTTTTGAAATGTACAAGAGATCATCCCATAATGATAATTACATAAATGTAATAGTTGAATTCAAAGTCTGCTTTGTACGGTTTGATAAACAATTGATCAAAATTCCCTTCAGTAAAGAATATAATAAAAACAATACTGCAGTTGAGTACAGCAGCTTGTAATGACTTCCAGTGTAGTTTTCATAGACAAAATAATACCAAAATGTTAGAGGCAAAAGGTTATCAAATCATTTGAAAGTAATATGTTAAATACATCACTGTTTCTAACCTTTTGCTTCAAATAATCAAATCATATTTAGAACATAGAAAAAAGGAACTCCAGTTTAAAAACGTTACTTACCACCCTGGACAGATTATAAATTCAAGATCTTCAAAGACTACAACATAAGTCTAGGATCATACATTCAGGGCTATGATGTAACTTTCTGGTTAAAAAGATTACCATCATTCTTTGAGAACAAGAAGCTTTAGAAGTGTATCCATTTTCAGCCAGTAGTGATAGTGATTGTGTCAGTACGAACAAAACTGTCTTGCATTATGGTATCATTAACCATAATTTTCTACTCCCAACAAAGTGTTAATTTTATGAAAACCAAATAGTACCTAGAAATCGGATAGCAGCTTTAACAAGTTGTTAAACTTTAACAGATATTATAGAGTAGTATGATCAAGTACATAAAAATTTAGTAAATAGGTTACTGAAAGACAACATATATTGTTCAATAAAAAAACAAGACATCTCTAAAATATGGTCAAAATCCATTTTGAATGAATGCTTTTATTGTGAGCATTATAGTACATTCAATTTTTTTAAATACTCTTTTACAACTATCTCAGTAATGTAAATGGGAAACACCACTATTTTATTTGGTTCATATTCATGAGTTGTTCCAAGGAGCATTTTAGAAATATTTAATTCAAACAAACTGATAAATAACCAATACCAGCACAATTTTAGTCCCATTGTCACGAAATCAACCCAATCCCAACATTTTTAAAATCTATAAATATACCATCAGAATTGATACCAGGGAAAGATACACACTTTGAAGAACAAGGATTCCATAAAGAATTTTGAGGTATTCCTGAAGACTAACTCAGCAAATGCAGCATCATGCTAATTCATCAGACATACTAGATTTCTTTTGAGTATACATCAGGAGTTCTCCAGGATCTCTCACCAGCTTAAAATGGGAGCGAATCTTTCCAAAACGTATTTTATAAAATTAAAAGTTATTGAACTCCAACTAATGATTTTTTATATTGCTTTAAAAGTTAATCCTGAAATAGATATTGTGCCTTATGTCATCCCTAAAAGGAAGCTGAGGTATTCACATTATTTTAGGTCTATGTATGTTTTTTCTTATATTTTTTTATCTTATGATGGACTAAATTAAATATAACAGAACTTAATTTATACCATTACTCCTGAAGCACTTTATAAACTTATTGTTAAACATTTAACATTTAAAATTAAACATTTAATTTTACATTTATTCCATAGCTTCTGTTAAGTGTCCTGATAACTTCCAGATCAAAGAACAACATGCACAATAATAAAAGACTTATTGGGTCATATATTAAAAGTTAAAACTTCACTCTCATCAACGAGGTGTCCAGAAAGTAAGTCCCGATTGTGTCCAGTGGTGGCTAGGAATGTGCATCAATCGGCTAGGAATGCGCATCTGCAGGAGTAGACAGGAAGTATGTGGCAATAATGCAGTAAAGTTTCAGTGTTGTGACAGCAGTGGTTACCATGCTATGCTGGAAGAAAATGGCTGCTCTGATATTTTCTCCTGCCAACTATGAGGTTCAAGCAGTCATCTAATTTTTGTATATTCAGAAGCAATCTCCAGCAAAGATCCATCACCAGTTGCATCCTGTTCATGGATATGACATAATGTGTGACAGTATGGTAATACAATGGTGCAGGCAATTCAGTGAAGGACAAACCAATATTCATGACAAAGACCGTAGTAGCTGACTGTCCCTAATGACCCAGAAATGTTGGAAAGTGTGCAGCAAGCAATTGTGCAAAATGGTACTTCACAATTTCAGAACTCTTGTGAATTCCCACAGATGTCTTGCTCGTTTTTGCATGATATTGTGTCCCAGTGGCTTGGTTTTCTCAAAGTGGGCAAGATGGGTGCCAGATGAACATAAAACCAGACATCTGGCCGCGGCATGACATTTCTACAGCGGTATACAGAGAAAGTGACGAGTTTCTCAATAATATTGTCACAGGGGATGAAACATGGGTATTGCATGCCACCAGAGACAAAATAATAATCAATGCATGGGCAGCATAGTGGTTTACCTGTGAAGATAAAATTCAAGCAGATAATCTCTGTCAAAAATATCATGTGCACTGTGTCCTGGGATCAACATGGTGTCCCCTTTTGTGAGTTTTTACCTCAAGGGGAGACCATAAATGCTCATTAGTATTGTCAGACATTGCATAAACTGAGGAGTGCAATGCAGAACAAGAGACTTGGGATGTTGACAAGAGGCATTATGCTATTGCATGACAATGCAAAATCCCATACAGACTACGCACATGATATGTTAAATAAGTTTGTATGAGATATCTTCGACGATACACCCCACAGCTCCAATCTTGCCCCAAGTGATTTTCATCTCTTCAGTCTCGTGAAACATTATCTGGCAGGAAAACAGTTCCACAAAGAGAGCTGAAGTGCAGAATGAAGTGACTTTGTGGCTCCAGACATTGGCGGCAGACTCCTATGACTTGGGCATGCAATTGCAATTGATGGTGGATCATTATGATGCATGCCTCAACAATGATGGAGACTATGTTTAGAAGTGGCCGGTGAATCTATGTAATTCTAACAAATATTTCTTGCTTAGTGATGTTTTGGTTCTCTCTATTAGTTATCAGGACTTACTTTCTGGATGCCCCTCGTATTAAAAACATTAAAGTAATAATTGGGATGAGTGATGTTTTAAGCTTTAATATGTGATCAATGAGTCTTTTATTATGAAATTAGTTTCAATTTTAAAAATGCTTCTAATCATAACAATTTTAACATATATAATGCAACCTTTTTGTTGCTAAAATATTTAGCCATCAGTCTTAAAAGATGTCAACATTCCTCTCAAATTCCTGAAATTGTGCTTGAAATTCAGAACTCATTTTCACCTTGCTTTGTTTAGGCTTAAAATAAGGATCAAATTAGAACTTAAGTTTTTTGTTTTACAGTAGGCCCACCATATACATTACGCCTCAAGGTTAAGTTCTATTCTTCTGAGCCTAACAGCTTGCGGGAAGAACTAACACGCTATCAGTTCTTCTTACAGCTGAAGCAGGATATTGTAACAGGACGTTTGGAATGTCCATACCAGACAGCAGTGGAACTTTCAGCTCTTGCTTTACAGTGTGAGTATACAATCTTTTTTGTTTTATTTAATTAGTAAAACAGGCTGGTAGAAGTTTTGGCTCTACAGCAATTATAATTTATCTCAACTTTACATAGCTTTATGCTAAAAATGTAGATGCAACATAGCACTTTGTGAAACAAGAATGCTGTGTCTCATATGAATTTCTGATGTAACCAATAAGTTTCATAGTTCTGCTAATTTGGATTAGAGTAATTTTTATTCTGTTTATTCATTCAAATTTGTTTAGATAAACTAAAGTTAAAAGAGGTTTAATTAGATAAATCAGTTAAAATATATGAATTAATTTGGACAAAAATTAGAACAGGATAGAGTTTGTGAAGCATAATTTGTTTCAATGCTCGCAATTACACTTTTGATAATTTTATAAGGTAGTTTATAATTTTAATATTTCTGTTGTTTGATTTTCATTTTTACATCTGTATATTTATATTATTTGTGTAGTAATGTAAGAAGATTGCTAAGAGAATTAAAACTTGAGATCTAGCAAGCAGTAATCTACAATCAATTAATTAATTAATCAATTTAATTGAAACGTTTCAATTATACAAGTAAGTGAAGTTTGAGTGTAAACATAGTGACTCATAAATCAAACTCAAAAATGAAGAATACTTCACTATTAACAATGCTTCTGCTTTTAATATTTATTTATAATTTCTGGTTGTTAAAACGTGTAAAATATTTACGATTAGGATTACTATAGAGGGGATTTGGCACCGAAACTTGTGGTTAATTGTACCTATGCCCCAAGTGGACGTCCCTGAGGGAAAGATGAGGCAAGAGGAGACAGAGGGTGGCCGACCCAAGGAGTCATGACGGTGCAGACACATCCGCCGACACTTATACTCTGAAAGAGACCGCCAGATGAGAGATGATATGAAATGACAATGGAGATGATATGGGTGGATAGGAAATTCGGGGGATGTAATTAACCCAGCATTCACCTGGTGACCCGGGAAAACCTCCAGAAAAAAACCCATGGGTCAGGTAGGTTGGCCACAGGAATTGAACCTGGGCCTTCCGAATTTGGGGGGCCACAGAGAAACTGCCTGAGCCATCTGCTCAGTTCGTAAGATATACCTTCTACTGTTCCTCCATGGTTAGAAGTGCTCTTGACATGAACATTCTATCATTCTGCCAACAGACATGTGTTGCTGTTCACTACTGCAAGAGTATTGCCCTCTTGCTCAACTATTTGTCTCATTCAAGCTTATCTAAGAACATACTGCTTTCGTTGATTGTAGCAACTCTCAGCTCATACTAAATAAACTGTATTAATTCAGAAAATAGGCGAAGAAAATTCATGAAATATGATTTTATGAGCAAAATTTTATGTTAATCTGAATGTAAGATAGAGGCCCAGCACCCAGATCAGGTACAAAAGTAGTTGTATCACTTGGAGAGTTATGCAGGTTTATGTTTTAAAAATGTGTGACATCCAGCTCAGGTTTCAGAAGTGGTTGAATCACTTGGAGGAGTTGTTCAAGTTTATAGTTTAAAAATAAACAATGCACTTTAAAGCAAATGGTACTTTAAACAAGACTTGTCCTAAAACACTAAATGGTTACGTAGAAAATGAAGCTAGCTACAGTCAAGCAATAAATATTAGACAGATATAAATATTTGCCACTAATAACTGATAAATCGGCTGTAGCAGATCATTTTTGGTCATTTAACCATGAAATAAATCCTGAAGTTAAATTATTAAAACAATTAAATGGTCCAATAGTTTGGACAAAGATTTATTTTAAAAAATAAACATCACATAATGAATTTTGAAATACCAGCAGTTGAAAACACAACATAACTCTTGCACCTCAAAATAGGTTTAATATCAGAAATTTGTTAAAGGCCCTCCCAAAAATTCAATCACTACCAAAGAAAAACCAGGAATCTATGAGATCAAATGTGAAACTTGCCCTAAAAATTATATAGGAAAAACAAAAAGAAATATTAACATCAGAACTAAAGAACATATAAGAAACATTAAAAATGGTGAAACAGAAAAATCAGCAGTGGCTTTTCATTTTTTGAATACTAGACATGACATCAACTTGGAAACATCTCTAATAAAATATGTTAATCACCCCATAGACCTTTCCGTATGGGAAAAAATCTTCATTAACAAAAATCGTCATAGAGTCATGAATTTTGAAACTCCACCACCGGACATCTTTGACAAGTACATCACGCCATCTATTGACAATACGGAGGAAGAGGAAACCACTACAACTTACACTAATTGAGTATCAGCTGATGATATGAGCAAGAGCTCTTGAAACATGTCCTGTGAACAAACAGTGTGAGTGAAGCAATGTGTCAATATCTTCTCGATTCACTTTTGTACTGGTTTCTCTATATTGCCTTTTTGCCACTCTAGAGGCTTGCTACTTTCATGTTTTGCTACACTGAGGAACTGAACACACTGCCATAATTACTGCACACATTCATGCATTACTGAAGATGGGCCTAAAAAAAACCTTGATTATTAAAATTTAACATCAGTTTGTCTTGCGTATATCGGCATTAAATTATTTATTAGCCAAAATGAATTAAGGATCAATGTTTTGTTTTCTTTCCATTGTTTATAAGTTTTATGTTTGTCTTATGTTTGGGAAGGGAGTGTCAAGGCAGAGATTTTTGGATCACTAACTTCAAACAAGAAACATGATTTAGAAGGTGTAGTTTTATATTTCTGATTTCATTACTGGAAGCTAGGCAAGGGAAGTCTTAGTTTAGCAAAATGTGGTTCTAGATACACGTAGTTATAGGCTAAGAATGAGTTGATACAATAGGAATTGATTTTCACAGCTGAATTGGGCGATTATGAAGAAGGTTATCACACTCCGGCATATATATCTGAATTCCGTTTTGTGCCCAACCAGACTGAGGAAATGGAAATTGCAGTTTTGGAAGAATATAAGAAATGCAGGTAAAATCTCTAGAATTACTGGTATATAATTAAAATTAAAAACAAATTCATTATAATTAGTATTCGGACAATACCACTATTTCTTAATACTCTATACTGATACTTGTAGTACCTCAATACTTGGTAGTTTATTAAAAGCTGTAAAGGTGAAGTTGCTCACTGAATTATATTTGAATTTCTGTTTAATAGTTTTCTATGTATAAATGCATATAACCAGTTTTATTTTTGCTCATTGTTTTTAATTATTGGAATATCATGTGAAAGTGATGGAAAACACATACATTCCTTTTCATAAAAAGGTCTCTTAACTTCACTTGGTTTATAAATGTGGAAGTTTTCTTTAAATTAGTTGTACTGTGACTTACTACCACAAGAAAATATTTTTAGGCATATTTTACACACTGTTCTGTTATCAGTACTGTCACTTCAAAATAGTTCCTCCCTTTACTCATTATAAAAAAAAAGACTGTTTTATAAAAGCAATATATATTTTAGTTTAATTTTTCACATGTTCATGTTGAATAGCACAAAGTTTTTTAGTTCATTCTTCAGTAAAATGTCTACACAAGTATGCACACACTTAAGAAACAATGTAACATTAAAAGGAAAAGGATGAAAAACAATTCATTAATCACGGTTGTTTAATCATTATTTTGTTTTACCAAGATGTGTGTGTTACACTGATAGATTAATATGATGAAGTAAAAGATTTGTTTTCATATTAATTTATTCAGAAGGTATGTAACAGCAATGTAAATTGTGCATAGAAATGATCATCTAAATCTTTAAAAGATAAGATTAAACGTTTCCAATAGTTGTGTGTTTGGAGGAATTTAGTAACAGTGATGACCAAATTAATTGAAAAAAGACCAATAACAAAATGTTTATTAATAAACTAGTAGTAACTTATAATGGCTACTTACACATTTGCAAGAAAGGTCATTTACATTTATCCATACATTATGTATAATATTATAATTTATTTACCCAAAGGTAATATCTAGAGCTGATGGTTCTAAATTTGCATTTGCTTGTGAAAGTTTTCAAATTACTTTTGTGGAAACATTATAATTACAGCATACCATTTCAGTCTTTTTATATGCTGATATGTTAACCAAAGGTATATTTTATGTCATATTACAACTTCCTGATTTTAATTGTCCAATTTTAATAGCTAAATAAAGAGACACAGTGCCCTATTCAATCTGTTCAGAATGTGAGAAAGTATCTGTAAGAAAGTAGATTTTTTGGTTGCATCAATTACCAATAGTACTATCCAGATGTTATAGAATTCCAGTCGGAAAAGTCAACTGAAAAGTTAATCAGCAATTTACAGATTGCAGAGCAAACTTAGTGCAGTTTTTGTTAAGAAATTTGCTTCAGATCTCTGATTAACAAAGTCTAGAGGTGTGAAGGAATTTTTACAAATTTGTAGTATAGGATGTTTTAAATGTGTAGTTTCTGAACCACAAGGATTATATTAAAGAAGCTATTTAAAATGTGTTTTCTTCTTGGGACGATGTTTTGTGATGAAATAATTTTATTAAGTTCCCTGATCCTGCAAAAGCCAATGCACGAAGACAATCTATCTCAGGTGTGGTCACAGGCGGATATTTTTAGGAAACAATTTACCAAAAGTAAAAACGAATTTCTCTATTTCTTTTTAAATATTTTAATGTTTAAGTATGTTTGAAATTGAATAAAGTCATGTAATATAAATGAATAAATCACTTTTGAAGTGTCCTTTTTATGCACATGGCAATTCACAACCAAATCCATTTTGAGTCTATCTTCTGCAACATTCCACTTATACTGATATCTTCTATGATGATAGAACTTAGAGTGATGCTATCTTTTTGCAAAATGAACATTACTGATTTTTCCTTTACTGTGGTGTTTATTACATATTACTTATTTACGTCACACTTATTAACCAGTACGATCATTTAAATTATTTGATTAATTACATAATTTCATTTTCGAAACTTAATTTAAACAATTTAACACTTAAACATTATTAGAAATAATTTAAAATTTACAAAAACGTCATAAAACAAATTAACATTACTATTTCCTTTCCCTTTCGAGGCCGGATCAAAACAACTTTTACAGATGGTGTTTATTAATTAAATATTTCTGGGTCGAGAGATAAAAATGAAAATCACCTTAAAAGTTTTGAAACTATAATCACATAAGTAAAAATACAATTCAGAAGCGTAGTTACAATTGAAGTACGTTAAGATTCAAGTGCATAATTTTCAGCACCATAAAACAAGAATTAATAGATATTATAACAATTAGTAGACCATAAAATGTGCTGTAAAATATAAATGTTATAACTGCATATTAATATAAATTTATAATAAATAAATATTTACCTTTGTTAATGAAACAAAAAGAAAAAAAATGATGCTTTGAACAGTGAAGCAGTATACATTAAACAAATTTTAGTCTTTAATGTTTATTATGATTTGTTAATTTATCTTTGTTGTCTGTTCTAATAGAGGACTAACTCCAGCTCAGGCGGAGATGAACTATCTGAATAAAGTGAAGTGGTTGGAGATGTATGGAGTAGACAATCATACTGTCTTGGTGAGTATCTGTAAAAATGATAAACAGTTTTTGCAAAAGGGCAGTACTGCAGGAAATTCCATTTAAAGTATTATAATAAAAAATAATTATTTGTCACAAATATTATGTATTTTTTTTAAGAAAATTGATGAACTTTCCACAGAATTCAAGAGACTAGTTTTGCAAAAAACTTTTCTGCATCATCAGTCATTGTTTTTATTCTTGTTGTCATCATAACTGCACCTAGATGACATATTTTTGTATTTATTACCAAACTCTGAAAATAAGATAAATTTATCGAGATTTAACTGTATTGGAACACCACAGTGAAGCGAAATAATTATTAATTTTTAGATGAGTCGTATTTATTACACATCTGCTTCACTTTCGTACCTATTTTGAGGACATGTTTCGCAAATCATCGTTTGCATCTTCGGCTCTTATGCGACTAAAGCTTGATCCAGTGGTGTGGGTAATTCTGGAGTTGCTGCTGCCATCTGTTGATTTAGTGATGAATCCCACATTTAAGTTCATCACTAAATCAACAGATGGCAGCAGCAACTCCAGAATTACCCACACCACTGGATCAAGCTTTAGTCGCATAAGAGCCGAAGATGCAAACGATGATTTTCGAAACATGTCCTCAAAATAGGTACGAAAGTGAAGCTGATGTGTAATAAATACGACTCATCTAAAAATTAATAAGATAAATTTAGATGGAATCTATTGGTGGTATTTCAAAATTAATCACGCCATTTCTGTTTTGTAGGATAAATATTTTCTCTCAAACCATTAAATCTATTGGACAATATAATTGCTTTAATAATTTAACTTCTGGATTTATTTCATGGAAAAATGGCCAAAAATGATCTGCCATGGCAATCTATCACTGTGTTTTATACCTAATATATCTAAAATGTTCCTTCATTCTGGTTTCTAAATTATGTTTGGTACTTCTAATGTAAACCTGCTTGCAATCTAAACATTTAAATTGATAAATTGGCAGATTTTTTATTATTGGAAATTTTATTTTATTTCATTCTTTTTTAAAAATTTAGCAATTTTGTTTTATTATATTTATTTTGAGTAACCAAAATTATACAAAATTCTTTAAAAACTTTTTGAAACTGTTTATTAGCCTAAGGATGGTGAGTAAATTTTTTAAAATTATAATCATCTTTTATTTTGTTAAGGTCAGAAACATCATTTACATTTTTTTGATATTTAAATTTTTCAATAGTTTTATGTACATATAAAAGACAAACACTGGGGACAAACCCTAATGCTGACTGCATGTTTTGCAAAGCTATTTAAGGCTTATTCATTATTGGAACATGACAGGCATAAACATAATTGCTAAAATTTCAGTCTATTCACTAAGTGTTTTTAAACTTACAAACACATTATCTAAAATACTGATGTATTTTAGTTAAAAATATGTTAAAAGCACTGATGATGTGTAAATTAAATAAGCCGGAATGCAAACAGAGTATGTTTTACACATATTTATCTATAATATAACTTTATATGAGTAAACTATTTCCAGCTTCCTGTTGTAAATGTAAAGTTAGATTACTTCCGTAAAAACCCTGGCATAATGCATTGCTTACCTTAGGAGCGACTCTCACCACCGATGGGCGTGGCTTAGGCGTGAGGTGATTGGGGAAGTTCCTCGATGCCGTCCAGCATGTCGTCTGCACATATCCTGCTTTTTTATGTTTGCTGTGGGGCATTTTGCTCTGGTCACATTGTGATATGAAGCATTGTCTATCACAAGAACAGACTTCTCTGGAAGATTGGGCTTTAGTTTTTCTTTAACTACATTCTAGCTCATAAGTTTCACAGATTTAGTGTTCCCAACAAAGCACGTGATAACCAAGTTCACTCGTCTAGATGAGAATACACACTTGACCTTTGCGCATACAGGTTGAGGCATACGGCTGGGTGGGAGGGAGAGAGGGAGGAACTGGCATACATGAGGCGCCAAGCGGATATTGAAAACAGGCTCGCCCGCTGTTCACCCAGGGCTTTTATGGGAATACGGCTACTCTACAACTTTAACAACGGTACCACCACTTTCTACCTGCAGGACAACCCTCTCATCTTGATTACGTCACTGCTAAACCACAACAAACTACTCAATCAGCTACACATTTGGGAACAAAAATGCTTGTCCTAGCAATTGAATATTCATTATTTCTTTGTCTACAATGAGTAATTAAATGACTGCATGTTTGTAATGAATATTATTCACAAATCCATTTTAAAAGCTTCCTGCAATGCTATCTTTAAAGCAAATTTGAAACTGTGCACTAAGACATGCAGAACTTCAAATTTCCAACCTTGTAGTACATTTCCAACATTGTTTTTACTGAAAAAAGTGCATTACTTATTGGTTGACCCACATTGAAGGCAAAATTGAGAAAAATGTTAAACAAGAATAAATTAATGAAGTGTACAATTTTATATTTGTTCTTTATGCACCATCAGTACTTATTATTTCAGGGTAAAGATGGCTGTGAATATTCTTTAGGACTAACCCCAACTGGTATACTAGTGTTTGAGGGAACACAGAAAATAGGACTTTTCTTCTGGTGAGTTAATAAGCAACTATGATTGTCTTCAATTAGTGGTTAATTCACTATCAAGTAGATTGCCTAACATGGTTGCAGCCTTTGGTAAAATAATTTGCTATGATTATAATGTATAATATTTTCATTACATAATAGTAATTTTCTACTCAATGAAGCTTACATGCATTTCTGGTAGTTTCAGAAACTCTTTGTGTGACATATCATGCAAATATTGCAAGAAATATGTTGTATGTTTGGAACTGACAAATGAAATTTCTATGAGAAATTTTATTTTTTTAAATCTGCTGCATTTATTGAATTTGAATGTGGGTAAGGAGCTGCATAATGTGTTCTTAATTTCAGATTCTAGAGAAAATTTAAGTTCTGATTGCACTGCATATCGTTTGAATCCCATAAAACATTTGTATTTCAGTGTTTCTGTCTGTTTAGTTGTGTTATTACTCCAAAGTTATATAATTGTAAGCTCTTAACTTGGCATAAGATTTTAATCAAATGGACATGTCAATATTTAATCATTTTTATATCATTTTAATAAATTAACACACCAATTTATATCTAAACAGAGGTCCCCTAGTTAAAAAGGAATGTGTTAAGAGCACCATGTGAGAAATATGTGGATAGGAATTAAACAATTCAGAGCAAGGATTAAAAGATTTGGAAGACAGAGAATAAAAAGAAATGGAGTGTTCATAATAAGCCAACAAATATGGTTGATAATAATAATTGTCGTATCGCTAATAATAGGTGGAGTAGAAGAGTATCCGGGGCCCATAGAAGTGCAGAATTTGAGCTGCTACTAAAAGAAATACACGACAGCCTGGGAAGGAAGATGGACGAAAGCATGAAACAGTTGAAGGAAGCGATGTAAAATGAAAGAGATGAACTAAAATATAGAATAATGCAGAAGAAAAATTGAAATAATGTCAAATAGATGTGATTCAGGACAGAGAGAAAGAAACTGCCTAATTTTCGAAGTGAACGAAGACCACTGATCAGAAGTTACAGTTTACAACTATATGGAAAATAATCTTGAAATTGAAGTCACCAGATAGAAAATTGAAGGAGCATTCAGAATAGGAGAAAAAAAAAGACCAGAGAATAAGGCTAATTTTAGTAAAATTCACTACCTTAAGGAAGAAATGAGATTGATAGGACATGCAATAAAAAGTTAATAGGAAGAAGAATTTTTCTAGAACAGGATTACACAAAGGCAGAGCAACAATTAAAGAGGTGATTGCTAAAAGGATTACAACTATTTATTGAAAAAGAAAACTGGAACATGACTCAGGAGTAATGAATGGGAAAAAAATTGCATACATTGGCATTCAAGAGAAAGAAGGGCAAAGTCAATCTACATGGTGACAAATGTGGAAACAGCGAAGAAGAGAGAGAGAGGGGGTGTGAAATGATCCATTGGCCAGCAAAACTAGAGGGGGAGAAAGCATTTTGGGCGGAGCAGCAGAAGAATATGAGGAGGAGGGGAAAACAACACAAGAAGCAGAGGGATCACTGACTAGGAAGAAGAAGGGGGGCACTTTTTGAAGAAAAGAAAAGTGGAGAAGTGAAAGTGGCAGTGTGTGCTATTGTGAGGGGACATCTAGAGGTGCTGGAGAGAGGGGAAGTAATATATGCCAGAAATATGCAAGAGGCAAGTGAGATATCAAAACATAGTGGACTAAACATAATAGAAGTAATCTAAACAGGGAACTGTAAAGACGGTCAAAGAAGGGGGGCTAACATTCACTACTGCTCAAAAGTTTTTGAACATAGTTCATTAAGTGTGCCAGTGTATCTTCAGATGTTTCGACCACAGGGTTTAGAATTATGAGAACAATTAGAATTTTGACTATTAACAATAACAGCTATGTTATTGCATGAAACTTTAAACAAATCAACAGGTGTAGCAACATCATAATATGCAAATTAAGTTTGCCATCTGATGAAAAAATATTTCGAAGAACTTTGCAAACCATTGGGCTTTAAAATAATATTCAAGTGTTATGGTAATATTAATCATTCATTCAAATTTTGTATTCTTACTGTAGTCTATTTATGAATAAAGATATTGTTATATGAACTTTGCACTCTACAATAATGTGAATGTAAATTCCTTCAGAAAAAAAGCACTTACCAGGAATGTGTTATTGAAATAACTAAAGTGAAGAGAATTATTTCTTTTTCAGGCCCAAAATTGGCAAATTGGACTTCAAGAAGAAAAAACTGACTTTGGTTGTAGTGGAGGATGATGATCAAGGTCGTGAGCAGGAGCACACTTTTGTATTTAGGTATGGCATTAAAACATTATTTTTACTCCATGTATTTTTTGTGCTCTTGCAGGGTTCTCCATCTTTTCATCTATAGAACTTAATCCATTATTCTTTGTTGATGTAAATTTTGCCCATGTTTTTATTACATTTGAAAACTGGTCAGAGGATTAAATTTCACCCTAAGCTTTCAATACTCATATTTCCTTAACCTGTAAAATTATTCCTTCTCATCATTTGTGTTTGATTGCAGTGCTAATTTAAGAAGTGTTTGTTCCTCCCTGTTGTCTCTACAAACTACGAAAGATAAAGATTATTATTTTTACTTACAGAATCAATAATACTAGATATAAATGAGGAAAAACCCTGTACAAATGTATGCACTACAGCAAGCCTAATGTGATTAGTGCAAGTTAACAAATTGTAGTGTCATATCCTAAGAAAATGGGTACATTAATGCGGAAAACACTGGTGTAATTGTTCTTCAGAATATTGTTTCTGGAATTAGAATCGGCTCATAATGACCACTAATTGCAAGCTAGGAATAGACACTGCAGCAGAAGACATCACAGGATTATGAACATACACCAAAATACAAAGGTTCCAGTATTTTCCTTGTGTATTTTGCACAAGTTGTCATTATGCTGTCATATGAATGAGGGTATGGTTTTCAATGTCGCTCTTTGCACATATTCTATATTGACATTGTCTAATGTGATACAAAAGAATTTAAATGGTTTTGTATGATTAAATATTTGAAGTGGAGAAGCAAACTGTGTGGATAACAAACTCTTGATCAACATACTCTTTACAAGCATTGTAACACAGTATACCTAGATAAAAATATAACTTTTATATGATTATATTTGCAGGCTGCACAATGAGAAGGCGTGTAAACATCTCTGGAAATGTGCTGTAGAACATCATGCATTTTTCCGTCTTCGAGCTCCAGTAAAAGGACCTTCAGCAAGACAGAACTTCTTTCGCATGGGGTCACGCTTTCGTTATAGGTACACAACCATTATAAGCATTAGATTAACACCTTTTAACCCCATTTATGATTTGAAACTAATTTAAGAATTCAGTATTCTGAAATGATTAAATACCAGGAATTAACATGGGTTAATGCTTTTTATTGAAATCATAATCAAATACTTAATCAAGTGCATTAGCTTTTAAAATATGATTTTTGTTAGAAAATTATATGTGCCCTTTTTCTGCATGTTTCACGTATTTGTTACTTCCAATAATGAATGAAATCCCAAACTAAATGGAGAATGATGGACAGTGGAGAGAAGGAAATCATGTATGCTGAACTCATTTCATCTGCAGATGCGCTTTCAATTTTATATCTTTTGTTGTAGATGAAATTCTTGTTTAAGGTGGAGACAAATATAGGTATACATACATTTATTTGCATTCCATAGATCCTACAATTTGTCTTAACAACAGAATGTGGAACATAAAATGTTTATACAATGAATGGCTGTGAACAAATATATGAATGGGCATAAACAAATGAGATGTGGCTATGTGATATGACTTAACCATGTTTTAAAATCTTTTTGCAGTGGAAAGACAGAATTTCAGACTACCCAGCAAAATCGTGCTCGGCGTACTGTGCAGTTTGAACGTCGTCCCAGTCAGCGTTATGCTCGAAGACAGTCTCATGTCCTTCGTGAACGTCAAAGGTAAGTTCAAGGCTGCCATAACTTTATGATTATTAATTTTTAAAGGGGGAGAAACAAATTACAACAGAAGTGCTCTTACAGATTCATAATTTATTGAGACCAAAGATTTTAAAAAGTGAATGTGAAATACATTAAATGAGGATGGAGTCAACTAATCTCTGAGACAGTTAAACTCTTGATTCTTTTATGCAGCCCATGTTTCATAGCTCTTGCCTATATCATCAGCTTCAGCTATAGTTGGCAATTTGACCATTCATTTCCCTTGGGGCTGGACAGAGTTCACCTGGTAGTGGTTTGAATTCATTTTGAAAGTGTTCTTTTCTGCAGAAACTTGAAAACTAATTACTAAATCTTCATAAGTCTTAATAAAACATTCCCTCAAACATCTAATTGTCATTCTCTCTGTCTCTGTTGCGTTTTGTTCTCAAAAATGAACAGATTTTTTATATTTAAATTTGAATTTATGAGTCACTATGTTTACACTCAGTCTTCACTTACTTGTTGTTGTATAATTGAAACGTTTTCAAGATCATTCGATCTCATCATCAGCTGTTTGGTGACAGTCACCAAACAGCTGATGATGAGATCGAATGATCTTGAAAACGTTTCAATTATACAACAACAAGTAAGTGAAGACTGAGTGTAAACATAGTGACTCATAAATTCAAATTTAAATATGAAGAATACTTCACTGTTAATAATGCTTCTGCTTTTAATATTTATGAACAGATTTGTTTCCTGTGGTACTTCAGTCCACAAAGAGCTTGGCCCTCTCAACGTTACTGTACCCACTCAGGGGTGCGCAATCATCCAGCCACTATGGGGAGGCAATGTGCCTAACATCAGTCATTTCCAGTTGAAAGTTGGCTTAAGAGGCCAGAACTGCTGCCTGTAGTAGTACCTCAACTTTCCTCAGGACACTGAGTGGGCACTGATTCTGATTCTATAAATGGGACTTAATATCTCCACTTCCATGAGCTGGATCAAATCCGGATATATTCCATAACTGGGATCCAGTGCATAATGCTTTATCCCTTTTGTTTGAACGAAGGTTGTTTGAAAAGTTCTTGGAACTACCAACAGAAATGCATTGCTTGTCCAATCTGGATCTGATGTAATAATTAGTCATTCTTCTTAAGTAATATATGGACTCTCAGTGCTCTGAGTAGACAGCTGTCATGCTGACACCTCTTTATCGTTCTTGTACAGTGATTTTTGAAGATAGAAAGGAACCACATTTTGAGCAGTGAAAAAGTACTTCTTAAAGAAAGGTATAAAAACATGCTGGACAGGTGGACTCTGTACCTTCATATTCACTGTTGCCAAGTGGACCAATGAGTTTAAATTTGTCAGGAGAGCATATAAGATGATCCACCAGAAATTATTATAAAAATATTTGAAAAAAAGGTCAGTTTAACAAGGAAGAAAATCATCATGATTAAGACCTGCACACATTTCTTATTGCTACGGCAGATATTCATGAACAGAGGTGAATTGTTACCATAGCATTGACTTGAATTTTTCAAGTTGACTCTATTCATCCAAAACCTTAGCCTATATACGGCTAGTGTGAAGAAATGATTAATTTTCTCCAATTAACTTAAATTTAAGATATCGAGATTCAACTGTATTGGAACACCACAGTGAAGCGAAAAATTATTAAATTTTAGATGAGTCGCATTTTTTAACACATCTGCTTCACTTTCGTACCTATTTTGAGGACATGTTTCGCAAATCTTCGCTTGCATCTACGGCTCTTGTGCGACTGACGCTAGATCCAGCGGTGTGGGTAATTCTGGGGTTGTTGCTGCCATCTGTTGATTTAGTGATGAACTGAAATGTGGGATTCTCTTCTAGCGGGATTTCAAAGTTCATTAGTTGGTTTTTATGTTTTTCTATGTATATCCTCTCCCATATGACGAGTTCACTATGTTTTTGTACGTATTTTAGTAATTCTGTGCTATCTTCAATTTCATGATTTTCAGACCAGAAATGAGCTGCTATTGCGGACTTATCAATATTTTTGTATCTTAAGTGCCTGAAGTGTTCTTTCTTTCTAGTGCCTATGTTCCTTTTTGTCCTTCCTATGTAAATTTTTTCACAGTCTTTACACTTAATTTTGTAAATGCCTGACTTTTCCTCTGGTTTTATCTTATCAGTATTATTACTGTGAAGTAGGTTTTTAATGTTGTAATTGTTTTTTGGTGCCAATGTTATATTGTATTTCTTGAATATTTTTTGGAACTTTTTTGTGGCCCAGGGGTGGTAAGTAAATTTAGCAAATCTAGTTTCTTGTTTTATTGGTGTGAGAGCTGTGATCTGTTTTAATTTCTTTTGAAGTTTGAATAATTTTAGTTTTTGATCTACAAGGTTTTTTCCATATCCATTTTTAATTGCAGTTTTTAAGATTTGATGGTATTCGTTTTGATATTCTTGCTGGCTGAGAGGTAGATTTACTAATCTGTGTGTCAGACTGTTGATGGTTGCATGTTTGTGTGGAATTGGGTTGAAACTATTTGCTTTGATGTAATTATCTGTGTGTGTTGCTTTTCTATGAATGCCAAATTCTAGTTTTTCATTGCCTTTTTTGATTTTAAGGTCTAAAAAAGGTAGAGTACAGTCCTCTTCAGTTTCTACTGTGAATTGTATGCTGGGTTCTTGCAGGTTGAGTAGTTTCAAAGCATCATCTATTAGTTTGTAGGGCACTATTGCAAAGATGTCGTCTACGTATCTGTACCATGTTTTAAACATATGAGGGAAGGCTTTAGTAATATGTGTTTCGAAAAAGCTCATGTATAGATTGGCCAAAAATGGTGATAGCGGGCTTCCCATAGCTAGTCCTGAAACATACCCATGAGACCCATTGTAAATAATATAAACACTCCTACTTACCTTCTGGCAAAATGGCTAACCAAAAAATTTCAGTCCTTTCCACAATTCCATACTCTGAGTATAAAAAACTCTTTAGACCTGGTAGAAAAAATTCAAAATCTTAAACTAAAACCTCATGACACTTTAGTATCCTTTGATGTCCGCTCCCTCTTCCCTAGCATTCCATTAGACAAACTTTTGATTCAACTGAAAAAATGGCTAAATTCTATAAACCTGGATGCCAGTGCAATAGAAGAATATGTGGCAATGACTGAATTATGTATACATCAAAATTATTTTGTCTTCGATGGAAAATATTACAAACAAATTTCAGGACTAGCTATGGGAAGCCCGCTATCACCATTTTTGGCCAATCTATACATGAGCTTTTTCGAAACACATATTACTAAAGCCTTCCCTCATATGTTTAAAACATGGTACAGATACGTAGACGACATCTTTGCAATAGTGCCCTACAAACTAATAGATGATGCTTTGAAACTACTCAACCTGCAAGAACCCAGCATACAATTCACAGTAGAAACTGGAGAGGACTGTACTCTACCTTTTTTAGACCTTAAAATCAAAAAAGGCAATGAAAAACTAGAATTTGGCATTCATAGAAAAGCAACACACACAGATAATTACATCAAAGCAAATAGTTTCAACCCAATTCCACACAAACATGCAACCATCAACAGTCTGACACACAGATTAGTAAATCTACCTCTCAGCCAGCAAGAATATCAAAACGAATACCATCAAATCTTAAAAACTGCAATTAAAAATGGATATGGAAAAAACCTTGTAGATCAAAAACTAAAATTATTCAAACTTCAAAAGAAATTAAAACAGATCACAGCTCTCACACCAATAAAACAAGAAACTAGATTTGCTAAATTTACTTACCACCCCTGGGCCACAAAAAAGTTCCAAAAAATATTCAAGAAATACAATATAACATTGGCACCAAAAAACAATTACAACATTAAAAACCTACTTCACAGTAATAATACTGATAAGATAAAACCAGAGGAAAAGTCAGGCATTTACAAAATTAAGTGTAAAGACTGTGAAAAAATTTACATAGGAAGGATAAAAAGGAACATAGGCACTAGAAAGAAAGAACACTTCAGGCACTTAAGATACAAAAATATTGATAAGTCGGCAATAGCAGCTCATTTCTGGTCTGAAAATCATGAAATTGAAGATAGCACAGAATTACTAAAATACGTACAAAAACATAGTGAACTCGTCATATGGGAGAGGATATACATAGAAAAACATAAAAACCAACTAATGAACTTTGAAATCCCGCTAGAAGAGAATCCCACATTTCAGTTCATCACTAAATCAACAGATGGCAGCAACAACCCCAGAATTACCCACACCGCTGGATCTAGCGTCAGTCGCACAAGAGCCGTAGATGCAAGCGAAGATTTGCGAAACATGTCCTCAAAATAGGTACGAAAGTGAAGCAGATGTGTTAAAAAATGCGACTCATCTAAAATTTAATAATTAAATTTAAGAGTTTAATAGTGAAGCCTGGGATTTAAGTACTTACAATAGTAAGTTGCCACAAGCGGTGTATCTCGGATACGAGAGCCTCTAGTTGTTTACTGGGAAAATATATAAATATATGAGAATGAGTCAATTGGAAAATTTAATGTCAGGATGGTAGGTTGGCCATGGTAGCTCAATGAGTAAGAGCAACTGGATGGATCTGTGGTTCAAATCCTGGCCATGGCTATTGTCATTATTTATAATCACTTAAAACTAACATTTAAAAACTCATTTACAGAATAAAATGACTGTTGCAGTAAAAAGAGTTTTACTCCCTTTTTAAAATGTATAACGCCCTTCATTTGTTTAATATTTTCTGGTAGTCTGTTGTATAATCTTATACCTTTATTGATAGCACTAGACCTGAAGATTTCCGTTCTGACTCTATTCTTCCAAAACCTTAGCCTATATATGGCTAGTGTGAAGAAATTATTAATTTCCACCAATTAACTTAAACTGTATGCTTGTATGAAAATGTTTGACCATCACTCAGTGTAACTAGCTGTACTTGGGGAGGTGATTAACAAGATCTTTGCCATGGACTCCTAGAACTGTTCATGCTCTTACCTTCCTGATAATATCTCGTATCTGCAATTCAATTTGCTAATGGAGTAAACAGCAGCATTACACTTCCGGCATGACATGTGTATTTTTAATAAAGGTCCATCATGTAGGAACTGGATACATTTTATCTCGTCATGACATAATGGTGCGAGATCAGTAATATAAATGACAACAGGAAAAGAAGAACTGTCCACATGGGAACAAATCTTTATTTCAAAAATAGGAACAAAGTATTCAATTTCGACATCCCCCAGAAAGATTTGTTCAGCAAGTTCCTCGAACCGCCACCAGAGGAGACCGATGACAAAATATTGCCAGCTACACCAATGAGAACCAGTCGATGTCCGGCTGAAGATAGAGGGAAGGCCTCAGAAACATGTTCCGGGAAAGTTTAAAGTGAGTGTTGTTTTGTGTTATTAATCGACTCCCAATTAATTTAATATAAATGAATCTAACCTTAGCGGTGAAACACAACTTACATTTACTGAATGGCAGGAACCAAACAGGATGCCCATTATCACAAACATTAATTTTAGTCTGCTTCTAACAATGACCCATGTGGTGGTTATGTACAGTTTTAATACTATCTACAAGGCATATGTCTGTGGAATTGATTCATAGGTTGGTAGCAAATCACTCTGCAACTATTGAGGTTACCTGCATTGTTGTTCATGAACTACTTTGGCAGGCCTCGTCAGCACTCCTTTCAGCCAGCCTGATGTTGGAATTAGAAAAAAGTTTTGTGGGATGTAAAGTAAAGACTATCCATGGAAATCATAACTGCAAAACAATAAAAAAATATTTTATTAATAGAAAATATTCATCTTTGAGTGTAAATGTTTAGTTTAGTCTTGGTTGTAGTCTCTTATTGATTTTGTTCTCTTCTTGTATGATGGGAAATAATCTTTTGTGGACCTTTGTCTATATAACACATATTTACAATTACAGAAAGCATGTAGAGTTGTTATCTATGAGAGTTTATCTATTAGCCATGTCCGTTTATTTTTAACTTTGTATAATTGTTCTAATGACTGAATTTGTGATGTATGACCAAAAATGTTTGTACATTCGTTTATTTACTTTAAACAATGGGTTGAGTAAATTTAATCTCCATTTAAAACTTTATTTATGAAGTTGTAAAATCTTGGTGCATTTTTGAAGACCTTTATCTTCAACATGAGTGTGGTCTTTCTTCAGGCTGACCATCTCATTCTTGCCATCTGTGATTTATTTATGTATATGAAGATCTTTCCCACATGATAAGTTCTAATATGGTTGACAAAGGCTTTATAATTTAATTTCCTTTTTTAAATATTGTGATTATCTATCCAAAATGGGGTGATGTTGATGAGGTATATATTTGTTTAAATTTTTATATTTCTTGTATGCTCTTTAGATCTGATATTCAAGTTCCTCTTGATCATTCCTTGATATAGGAAAGACCTGACAGTCATCACATTTAGTTTGGTAAATACCAGAAGTCAAATCATATGGTATGGTGTTCTTAAGCTGTGTATTCTAATTCTCTGAAACTGAATTTAGTTTGTGGAGCCAATCTGATATTATATCAGATATTATTTTTCCATGTTGTTCATATAAAGATCAGCTAATATAGGCAACAGAAGGTTGCTCCTGTCAAACCTTATGTCTGTTTGTAAAATTTGTCATTAAATTTGAAGAAGTCCTGATGTATGCTTTACAATGTTTACTGCATTATTTATTCTATATCTCTGGTACTCATAAGTTGCTACTATTTTCCACAATGAATGGAGCGCCCTCATTTCTTTTTTATCTTAAACTCATTTGCTTAGCAATTTTCCTTCTTAGCTTCTCCAAATTTCTTTCTGTGTGTTTGCTTCAGATTTAACATTTCAATCTTATGTCCACATAGGTTATTTTCTCATAAAATGAATTAGAAAAACAGATTCGTCTTTATTAAGTTGCACATTAATTGAATTTTTGTTAATGTTAGGAATGCTGCAGCAAATGCTGCTGCAAATGCTGCTGCTAATGCTGCTGCATCATCAACACCTGTTGAAACAACTGATATGAATGGAACTTCTCTGGAGCCTGATACTTGCAGTACCTCATCACCTCGACAAACTGTTCGTCCTGCAGAAGAAGTTGCTCCAAGTCCAGTGCCCAGCTCCACATGCAGTCCAGCAGCTTCTATTATCAGCGGTGGGGACGGCACACTCAAAAGAAACAAATCTCCAAGTAATTAATGGTTGAATTCTGATAACTTAGATTTACTTTTAGTGGTAAATTATGATTTTTGATAGAAAAAAATTAAGAAATTTAAAAATCTTTTCTTTGTTTTACACCAAAAGAAAAATATATATTAATTTCAAGTTTTGTATTTAAAAATGAAATGAGAGAATATTCTGGCTTAAGCATTAATCCCATATTTAATATTCTTTTGCATACTATTCTCAAATTTTACATTTTAACTTGTTGACTGGATTTAAAATTGCATTCATATAGATAAATGTTATGTTCCAGGCTTATAGGCTGCAGTTTAGAGTTCTTAAAGAATGAACTGATGTTTCACCAGTAACTGCACCTAGCATCACCTCCCTGATGATGCTAGGCGCAGTTCCTGGTGAAACATCGGTTCATTCATCAAGAACTTCTAGATAGCCCATATGGCCGGAACATAACATTTATCTGCAAGATGCTGGCCGTGTAAGCCTCAGCTTATATATATATTGTGATTCCTATTTTACCCAAAGGTATATTAGGAATATAGTTTACAAATTATAAAACGAATATAATAAAATTACAAGGTATAACCAAATACAATACAATATCATCAAGATGACAAACAGTAAACATCCAAATTAATAATTTAGTTTAAGAAATATTTTGTTCAAGAAAGCCATGAAATATTGATAAGGTTTGTGTAATTCATCATATTGGTGCAAGTGGTTTTGAAAAGGTGTAACCTAAGGGTTGAAGCAATAGTTCAAATCCATACTTTCAAAACACAAAATGGGATATTCGAATAAAATGTGAGGGACATCTTGAAGGTGATTTCCACAAATACAATCAGAGGTGGATTTAATTTTGAATCAAAATAAATAAGTAGAACATTTGCCATGACCAGTTAAGAATTGAGTGAGAACATAAATAGGATTAACGAATTTACATTTATGTCTTTCAGAAACTATTGGGAAATATAAATCTTTAGTCTAAGCACCATAATAATTTTTTAACCAATATTCATTCCAGTTGTGGATGATAAGCTTCTTCAATGTTTCCCTAACGTAAGAAATGGAGCATAAACTGTAAAATACTGAAAGATCTGAAATCGCAGCTCTCTTTGCAAGCACATCGGCATGTACATTTCCGGCAATCCCCACATGTCCTCTGACCCATGAAATACAAGTATGAGAACCACTTAATATTTGATTCCTTATTTCAGCCGTAGTAGGATTAGTAGGATTACTATTCAAAGTATAAAAATTGAAAGAAGTGTAGAGACAGTGAAGCACAAGTTAAAATAAAAGTGAATCGAGAAGATATTGACACATTGCTTCACAGTGTGAGTGAAGCAATGTGTCAATATCTTCTCGATTCACTTTTATGTTAGGATTACTATTGTTTGTATCTTTCAAAGCCACAATTGCTGCCTGTGAGTCACTGTAAAGGTGAGCATTACATTGTAAGCTGTTGCACCATTTCACTGCTTCATGAATTGCTAATAATTCAGCTTGAAAGACAAAACACTCCTGAGCAAGTTTGAACATGGAAGAATAACATTCTATGGAGCGTGAAAAAACTACGAACGAACATCCTACTTTAGCATTTTGATCTGGTCCTTCATCTATCCGAGAACCATCTGCAAACAATAATAAAAATACTACATTGGTAATATATTTGTTGTGAATTAAAGATTGTATGTGTTAATAGCATTGCTTATTTATTTTTCAGTGGCTGCAGTTGCTGATGAGCGTCTTGATTCTCTGTTAAAAAGTCTGGTCAAAGAGCCATCAAGCACTTCTAATACAGATGACTTTATCAATGATGCTTCATCTGTGTCTGGTTCAGCTAGCAAAACTGAAGGTGGAGTAGAATTGAACTAATAATAAACTTTAAGTCTCGAAGAAGAAAGCAAGAATGATAGCATAAACTCTCATTTATATTAGTCATAAGTACTATAAATTTCTGCTTTTGGGGCATGTTTATAGAACCAAAAAAAAATTACATCCATAACTACCAGAAGACTATATTGTCTTAAGGGATGCAGGTATAGTGAAATGAATACAAGCAGTACAGGTAGCACAGTAAGCCATAGGCTGAAGTGTGCCTGTAGAAATGACTGTAATCTGTAATGAACAAAAGAAGAAAAGAAAAGACTTAAAAATTTCACTGAATTTTTAATATCTGGATCTAGTTTCAAGGTAATGATTCCCTTCCTCAGCTAAGGTCCAGTGCTAGACCAAACTGAAATTATATAGTATAGGCATTAAAATGAAGGTGGAGCTTCTTAGTTGCATCAAAAACTGGAACATGGTACACAGTGAAAACTAATGATAATAGCAAATTATGATATGAGTTAAATGGACAATTAAATTACTTCACTAACATAAAAGTAAACAAGGAGCTGGAAAACTCATTTACACAACACATTTCACTGAGTTTCCCTACTAATTTATTTTTACTTGAAATCCTTTGCTGTTTAACACTTCCAAATTGCTTCCACTTCCAATTGTTTCACAATTTATATTGCTTGAAGTTATTTTGCAAGGATTGTTGTTTACATCATTAGATTTCAAGAGCAAGTCCAACAATTGAAATCTGCTGCTGATGTAGGCATCATTGTCTATGAATCATGTTCAGGTAATAAGTTATTAGTAAAGCAGTTCAAGTGTCTATTTAACTTATATTCTAATTTAGTATTTCATAAGAGAGTTGCTGACGGAAGGTGCTAGGAGACAGAAATGTTTTATGTGCACTCACGAGAAGGCAAGAATGGGAATACAAATTGAAGTATATAGAGCGAGAATTGGGCTATTT
Organism: Mantis religiosa; assembly: GCA_030765055.1. Taxonomy (NCBI): domain Eukaryota; kingdom Metazoa; phylum Arthropoda; class Insecta; order Mantodea; family Mantidae; genus Mantis; species Mantis religiosa. The sequence goes on along the minus strand of CM060952.1, from coordinate 144,935,609 downwards.
ACCTTGTATGGAATAAGCTCAGGAGCTGGAGATTCAAAAAAATGATCAGTGACTTTGGTGTGGTTCGTATTTATAATTTTGGTACTGCTAGTGATTGGCGGTGCTGAGCAAAACGTGGGGCGGAGTCGGAACAAAATATGAGCATGTTGAAAGGAATTGCAGAGGACATAACAAATACAAATGCAAGTATCAAAGGAATGGAAAAGAAAATTGACGAGAAGATGGATGGAAAATTTGAAGAGTTAAAAAAAATGTGGGGAAGATTTTAAAATGAAGTGAACAGGGAAATAGCAGAATGCAAGCAAAGAATTACATTGGAAAAATCTGAAAATAGAGGAAGGAAAATGAATGTGATACTTTTCGGAGTTGAAGAATCAAGAGAAAAACATGTTTGGAACCAGATTGAAGAGATTCTGAAGGATAAACTGGGATTAAAAATAGAGGAATTGGAGATAAGCGATTTATTTAGAGTTGGGAGGAAAGGTCGTAATCTGAGACCAGTGATCATCAGGTGTTCTACAATGAAAATAAAATGGACAATTTTTTCAAATACCAGAAAATTGAAAGGTATCAGAATATTCATCAAAACAGGATTATGGAAAAAAAGACAGGGAAATTAGATACATGTTACTATAAGAAATGAAGAATGCTAGGGCCAAAGGAGAAAAAGCTTTTGTTAGAGGTCTAGATTTGTGGATAAATGGAAGGAAACATGATATGCATCAGCGAAATGTTAGACCCGGGACAGAAGAGCAAAGGCAAGCAGATTCACACCAAATAATATTGGTTTCCTTGCGAACTTCTTTTTCGCGCCACACTACACATTTTCGAAATGGTTACGACATTTTTGGTTGTGGATGGTGTCCTTTTAGGAACGTGTTTTCTCTCAGGTATGAGGGGTGATGTTGTGGTGAATTTCTTACCCCTTACCTCTGAGTATTATAATACTCAATTAGGTTACGAGCTATTTATATGCGCAAGTACAGGAAGATGAGTGTCTTGTATGAATTTATAGCTCTGAAAATTACTAAACAATTGTGCATGGTTGCATCCAGTGGTATAAAAATACTTTTTGTACCATTTTACTGTTTTTCGTAATGAGGGATAGCTAGTAATAGCTGATCCACATCACCCATATTTGACCCGCCATTTCCCCCAGACAATGGAGTAGCTAACATGTCATCTGTAAACCAGTACACATCACTGCTACCTATATCCTAAACATCTTCTTCATAATCGCACAACAAATCTTCCAGATTTTCTACAGTAATATCAGAAGCCTGTACACATCATATGCAAGCTAATTTATTTGCTATATTACTGGGATAAGCCATGGTTAACATTGAAATTTAACAATTTTAATGTGCCATTCATTTAGCTCTTGACAGCTGTAAGAAATGACTCTGAATACAGAGAGAGTATAAATAACAAAATACTGAGCGAAAACAGTTGCATAAGGCTACCAGAAACTTTGTAATAACAGATGCTGACAGGGAGTTTTCTTTCCAGTGTGTTTGTGTAACGCAACATATACTGGTATTATTAAATTTTAGATGAGTCGCGTTTGAATCTCGATATATACTGGTATGATTATCGCTTGGTATAGCATAAACTAAAAGCTAAAACTGTGAACCGGAGAAGTCGCTTGCGTAGCTATACATACATTCATTCGTTCGTATACACACAAAACAAAATGATTCAAATATTAGGCGTTTTCGGCGCAAAGAATGGCTTTTGCTACAGTGAAACAAATTAGTGAAATTTCAACGATTTATTAATGTAGTCTCTACTTTATTGTTACTGTAGATGTATACTGCCTTTAATGGGTTTTAAACTAGTTTTTGTTTTGTTTAAATAACTTAATAAATACAGAAGATACGGAATTGTATTTATGATGCATTTTTACAGCATTTAACAATTTAAATGTCTTGTTCTGTTTATTGGGTATCCGTTTCTGGCCCCTGAAGGATTTAAATGACCATTGCCGAAGCAGTTAAATATTTTACAGTAATCATAGATCATAATATACAGTGTAATATTTTATTTTAAATGTTCATTATATGATTTGCAATTTAATTGATTTCCAGCTTCAGAGATATCTTTTCGCCTCTATTGAGGGTTTACTACTTTGATGCAATTTTCTTTAATTCAGGTGCAGTTATTAAAGCTGTTTAGCTCCCAATAACTCATTTTTCTAATTGCATTTCTGCATTTAAGCCATGCTAATTAGTGCTTTGGTATGACCTTTCTCAAGTCATAATAATGATTTATGTAAATTAAAGGGAAGACATCTTCCTCAATAGTAAACTAATTTGTAAATGAATTGGCTTTTACAGCATTATCTACAACATTTTAACATGGAGGAGGTAATCTTTTTCGTTATTTTATATGATAAATTAAACTGAGGTTCTGTATATGCTGTTATTTATTTATTTGCTATTTATTTCAGAGCTAGAAACTACTGTAAGTGCCAGTCCAATAGTGCCATCACTCCCCAACAATCACAGCAATAAAGTGTCTACTGGAGCTCGCCCTCTACCACCAGATACCCTCAAATGCAATATTTTGAAAGGTTAGTATTGCTCAAGAAATGTTTAGTTCCCCTGCCTTATATGCACACTAAATAAATGTAAGAAAAAAAGTATTTTTACAAAGTATTTTATAGCTTAAATTACCCTCACAATTTATCAAAATATTGATGCCAATATGGACTTCAGTTATGTATAATGCCAGCAACCAGCCAGCCTGTTTAAAAGTTAGATGTTCTTACCCAACATAGACATTATCAAGGGATAGTGGAATTTTTCTGGAACGTTTTTCTCTCCATCTCCTGAGCATTCTAGAATTATCTCAAACAGCCCAGCAGCTATATAATCAAGTCTCTCGCGTGGAGTCATTTAGTGAGGGCACTTCTAATGCTACTTCAATTGTTGCTAGTGTGCTTCTGTTGTCATGTGCATTTTATATTGAGTTCCCTTCTAATGATATATTATTTATAACAACTTGTCACTTCATATGAAACAGGTAGATTAAATAAAGACTTTCAAAATCAAATTACACAAACCTTAGTTAAAAATGTTTTTATTCTGGTAAGTTAATTTTTATCATGTTTTCTCTTCTTGAATATTACCATTTTCTTTTATATATTTTTGTTTTCTGCAATTACTATGTTATATATGAGGTCTGTTCAAAACGTTCCAGAACATTCGAATTTTGTGCTATGAAGTGTTGTTGCAAAAAGCAGTTGAGATCCATGCATTCACCTGTGTTTAATGTGTAACTGCCAGAAGTTTCATTATTTTATATCTGTTATTCAATGCTTTATTGAGTAGTATGTTGTGTTGCATAATTTACAAACTTTGAGATGGCAGAGTTAGAAGAGCAATGTGTCTGCGTTAAATTTTGTGTGAAACTCAAGAAAACCTTTACGAGATATGCCAAATGATGCAAGAAGCTTATGGTGGTCAGTGCCTAAGTCATACTCTATGTTACAAATGGTTTATAGAGTTTAAAAATTGCCATTGGAAGTTAAGGATGACCCTTGATCAATGCTCTTTGACATCTGCTAACAATGCTCATGTCAGGAATGTCAACATAATGGTGCGTGCCAATCGAAGACTGACTGACAGAAATTGCAGAAAAATGTAACATTTTAGTTTGATTATGTTATGGTATCTTAATTCATATATTCACTGTTTGAAAATAGTGTTTGAGCCACATCAGTTACAGAAGAATGTCAGGATTCAATGTTTTGATAACAGATTTTTCCATCTGGGGAAATAAGTACAGTAATAAATTGCTGAATCCAAGTACCTCAATGAGTGATGACAGATTCTGGTGGGTGTGAAATACTAGGAGCTTATGGACTTGAGAGGGAGCCATGACAAGATTTTCTTCATCTTTGACACTAAGCAGTTCAGTTGAGAAAAATGTACTCTAAATTCTTTACACTTGTATTATCTGTAAAGAGGATGTCATCATGAACAAACACCATTTGGACAAATGTAATGCTCTCAAAAGTGGGAACCTACAGGCTTTATATTGGGAAGCTAGGGGGAAAATGATGCAAATCAACTAATCCCCAGTGCCATTAGTCAACAACAAATTCTTTACCCTATGCATAGCATATGCTAGCTAAGTAATGTACACCATTTTTGGATAAAATGACAACATGGGAGAACATATTCATATGGAAAAATAAGGATCGCGTAATGAACTTTGAAATCCCACCAGTAGATAATTTGACAAAGAAGTTCATAGTTCCACCACCAGAGAGAGAGCAGACAACAACAGATGCCAGTTGGAAAGAGATTGAAAATGGAGGCGAATGCCTTTGAAACTAGTCTCTCATGAATATAAACAAGTAAGTGACGTATTAATAAACCAACTACAAATGGTTTCTGAGATTAGTTTGTATTGGCTTTGCTGCTTTCACAATGTATGAAGCTGCATCAGCTATAAAAATAAGACATCATAAATTCTGGTACCCTCAAGCCATAATAAAAACATACATTTTTCAGAGAGTCTACAAATTGTGGAGTGATTAACAGTTTCTAATACCTTACTTGAAGCAAAAACACTTTACTTGGGTGTCGATCTCCAATATATCAATGCTTATGTTATCCATGTTACAATTTTCTGCATTTGTTTTGTCAGTGGATACTAAAATATTCTTTTCATGTATTATTCCCTTTATGGTGTTGTAACACTGTGACAGATAGTTAGTTCTTCTGAAGCTTTGATTCGTGTGGAATAAGACATCTGAAACGTACTTCTAGTACACTCTGTAATTTAGCATTGTTCAATGTCTAAAATAGAATGCTTGCAGAAACTAAAACTGTAGATATTCACTAGGTCTTCACAAAGGTCTCTGTAAAAATCTATTGATTTATTGTCCTACATGGATACACGTTGAAGCAGTAAAAGTTGCATGGATTTCTTCTTATTTGTGAGTTGTACTGCCCATATATTTTATCACAATCAGATGTTACCGAAAAGTCAATTTTGTTTGACTGAGGTCTTTGTCTTAATTTGTTTACAAAATAACTTTCACATATAGAGAAAACATAATTTACAAATTCATTATAATTTTTGTTGAATGACAAGATTTAGATGCATGGTTGAGTGAAACTAGGAAAACTGAACTGAACAGAACGTCAAACTTCCCTTTTGAAAAATCTGTCAATAACTAAATTTGTGACAATGAAAATAATGGGTAAATGCTTGTCTTTAAACTTGCACACTGTCGAGCAGCACATTAGAAATTGAACTTGCACATTGTTAAGCACCACTTTGGAAAAATAGCAGAAATCCATACTGCAACAGCAATATATACAGTATTGGTAAGAAACCAACTTCCAACACGTACTTCGTCAACCCACTGATAAAATGGCCATTTATTTTCATATATTACTGCTACTAGTGAGAGAGTAACTCATTTCATTCAACAAAATAAGTGAAAATAAGCAAATGTCTGAAAACTTGTCAGTTTCTGCCATTTGAATTTTGTTTAAGTTTTGTAATATTTAAAATTTAATCCCAGCATCCTCTTCACTATAGTGATTATTTTTTCTGTAATTTCAGCCAAAGTAGAAGAAGAATTAAGAAGCCGTTCTCCAGATGGAGGTGAAGTAACAGAGAAGAACCTGTTGCAAAACAGGTAAGTTTATTCATAGTCGCAGTGTTAATTTCTTAATAATTATACAGCATAAACAAATGTAATTGCTAATTTTTATATTTTGTAACTTTGTGGGTTCGTAGAATTAAAAGGCCGAGTTGCAGAAATTAAAAGTCTCCTTTATTTCCGTAGCAATACACTGTCCAATACTCACGTAACAATCTTACATCACACATTCTTCCAAGGTCCATGACAATAACAAACCGTGACAGCTGATTACATTAGCTCTCGTTACAACAGCACAGCTCACTCTGTTTTTCTGCTCTTGCGAGCCATCACGTCCTTAAGTACCTAATTCGTAACTCTAGATCTTTCTAAAGTCAGCCAGAAGCCGAACAATCTCTATCAGTCCAGATATTTCCAAATCATTCTAGCACATTCTAGGAGCGTAACGTAATCTAAGCCGGCGAGGCCTTTACCTCTGTTATCGCTGCCCGCCGGTGCCCGCTTACAATAGCACCACTATCATTAACTGCTCAGCAAGGCTCATGAAACTATATGCGCCGACTGTCCTTTTATTTGTGCCGAAACTTTTATGCCTTTTGCCGTGACAATATATACACATAAAATAGGTAGTTTACTGATTTGGTAACTTATTTAGTAAAACAGAAATACAATCAAAGTTGGACACATCTAAATGAAACATAAATTATTTACAAGGTTAAAAAAAATGATAATCCTAATGAAATGTAAAGACTATATGAATTTATAAGATGAGTGTGTACAAGAGTAAAGGCAGTTAATAAGGTCATTAGCTAGGAAATCTGACTTTCTGTAAAATATTTTTATTTTACCAGGATTTGGCATAATTTCTCATATTTCCAATGAAAGAAGGAAAAAGGAAATTGTGTTCATCTTGAATCTTAATCAGATAGAATGAAATTTGTGTTAAGGCAGAAGGAGATCATGCATAATCCCTCTTTTTTTTTTGAGAGGTTTCATATTATTCAGATCAGCATCTGTGAGAGCTGTTCAAAATATATCTTAAGTATTGTGTAAAATAGTGCCTGTAAATCACATGAATAGTTTTCTTTCATATTTACTTAAATGTGTTTCATACCAATGTTACGAACTCAGCATAAACACTGTATAAATGTTAGTGGTGTGAGAGAGAGAGAGAGAGAGAGAGAGAGAGAGAGAGAGAGAGAGAGAGAGAGAGAGAGAGAGAGAGAGAAAACAATGTATTAAGTGGAATTATTCCTTTTTCCAATTAAATGAAAACATTGAAAACATTTAATAAAATTATAGTGCAGAAGAATCATATAGATGCTAAGAAAATTTAAAGACAAAAGTCAAAAGCAGAAAAAGCCTGCATTTTGCAAAAAATGAGAATCATTTTCAAAAAAATAATGTTCTATTGGACCTCTCCAGTTCTATTGTAAATCACTAACTGTAGTCTATATTCTCTGTAGTCCTCTACCGTAACATTTGTTTGATCTCATACATGCTTTTGGTATTGATGACAATTTATCCATTTATGAGAACATCTATAGTCCTATCGAGATTCAACTGTATTGGAACACCACAGTGAAGCGAAAAATTATTAAATTTTAGATGAGTCGCGTTTTTTACACATCTGCTTCACTTTCGTACCTATTTTGAGGACATGTTTCGCAAATCTTCGCGAAACATGTCCTCAAAATAGGTACGAAAGTGAAGCAGATGTGTAAAAAAACGCGACTCATCTAAAATTTAATAATCTATAGTCCTATTTGAACATTTTAATATTAATATCAAAATCCATTTTAATGAATACTTTTGAAGATCTCTGTTAAAGTGCAATACGTATAATAGTAGTAATGTTACACAACACCCCCAAGCTGAAATACATCCAGGTAATTACCCCAAAAACATGTGTCTAGTTATGCAGAGTAAGTGTAAGTGAAGTTTGTGTATTTAAACCTATTCAGCGTAATATTATTACTCTTCATTATACTTAATTTAGTTTCCACGTATGTTACAAGCAGGATGGTAGGTATTTAAAGCTATTTAAACAATACCTACTTGTTTCCATAAATTTGTGAACATGCACTATTGTTAACCCATTCACGTCACATTTAAATGCCTGGGCAACTAAACAAGAAATCAGATTTAAATCCTGCAGCTTGAGGGTGGTGACAGCTTAACACTTAAAAAATCATTTAAAAGCAACCAATAATTATTTATCAAAAACACTTTTTAAACCAATTCTCCAACTGTAAAAACACTTAAGCTCCACTTACTTTTTAAATTAGGACATGTTTCAAGGACACCGTGTCCCCATCCTCAGCTGATGTTCTACTGGTTCTTCAGGTGACCGCCTCCCTCTCCTGGCGCTGTTCAATGAGTTGAATGACGTCATCTACTATTGGAATTTCGAAGTTCATTGCTCTCTTTTTGTTCTTCAAAATGTGTATATTTTCCCAAACTGTTAATTCCCAATACTTTTTTGCCGGTATCTGAAATTGACGGAAAATGTTTTTGAATTTATTAAATGTCTTAGGGTGATACATAAATTTGCAATATACTTTCTTTGGGTCGTCAAGCTTTTAAAGTGCTAACGTCCTTGATGGTTTTCCGTCTTTTATGCTTGTTTATCATTTTTTTAATAAATTTTTCTGTTGGGCTTGTTCAACTGCCTTGTTGTGTAAGCATTCATTTACGCATATTCTGTCGAATAAGGGTTCCATGTATTCCGTGAAGATTGAAAGTGCAGAAGGCATCTCTGGCAAATACTTGTCCAGCAAGGCTTTACAAACACCTCTATTTTCTGTAAATGGGTACAGAATGGGATTGTCAGTTTTAGTCCAAATCCAGTTACACTGATTCTTCTGCATTGTAATGCGAACACGTTTCGAAGGGCCAGGCGCATCATCACTGCTTTCATTGTTACTTTTCTCATTGTTACTTTTCTCACTGCTTTCTTCACTAAATTCGTCTTTACTGTCATTAGAAACTTCTTCAGATTCTGTTTCATATTCTGAAAAATCGCCACATTCACTGTCACTGTCTAATACACTTTGTATCAATTTTCTTAAACCGTCCTCCTCATCCGCATGAACTTCCCTTGTGGCCATGATTGCTACTGAGGCGAGAGAAATAAAACTAAGATAAAATTGTTTTTGCTTAGTTTAAACACAACTGCTGATGTTTTAGTGAGCAAAATTACAAACATTGCATATCAGTGATTCATTCTAGAGGTATACATATGACATCTATGAGAAGAGACGTAAACTACCTGGAATTTTATGGAGCATTGCAGCATGTGAGCTGAGCTCGTCATACGATTCAAATGCCAAAATGGTGCGTGATGAGCTCTTGACGTCAAATGATGCGAATGGGTTAATAAAAGTTATTATACGTATAAATATAATTATTTTGACTGCTGAAAGTGTTAGCTCGGATGACACATTGTCAGTCTGTATCAACTTCCACTGAATTTCAAGTTTCACATCCTGTTATGGTGTCTGTATGACTGAATAATGAAGTATGTTCCTATGAATAAGAAATACATATGATACAATAAAGCACAGAATTATATTAGTGAAGTGATATGATATTTTTTTTGTAATTTACGTCCTCCAACGTTAAGTTATATCGAACGATGAATGGAATGGGTGAAATGATGCTCAAATGAGCTGGGGTCCATAGATATTCGTCTTTCAGGATAAGGGCAAACCCCGGAAAAAACCGTATCCAGGTAACTCACCCTGACCGAGATTCGAACTCAGGACCTCTTGAGCGTGAAGCAGACATGCTACCACCACACTACCGAGAGGCGGGCATGGTTTTTAGTTGATGGACAAAGTACAGAAAACATTAATTACAAATGAAAGTAGAGGTGTGCAAGGAATCCTGACATTTTTTTTTTTTGTTACATGCAAAGGATATACATTGAGTTTATATTTATGGATGCTCTTTAACTGCAGTAATTCTCAGCATCCCATTCTGTATTGGGCATGAAAGAGCAGTTAATTGTGCTCAGAGGCCTCTTTATGCTCTAGACCTATAAGAGACCACGTGCTCTACTTCCCTAGTAAAGGAAGCCATGATATGTTTATGCCCGAATAAAATCTGTTGCCCTTTGCCAGGAGTGAACCTGCAATCTCAGGAATCAGAGGCTAGTATGTTATCCCTAGACAAAGAGGACAACATGCAGAGGATGTGAGTATTTGATCCATACTGTCTGAAATTTTAAAATGGAAAGGTACTATCAGAAGTATTATGTGATGCTCTATTTAGAATGAAGGAGGATGTTTCTTTTCTCCAGTCATGAGTCCTCATGTTGTATGACACAGATAAGAATGCCCCATTCACAGTAAAGAACACATCACCAGCTCTGTGGCTGAGCAGTCAGCATTCTGGCTTTTCAACCCAGAGATCCTGAGTTTAATTACTGATAGGGATGGAATTTTTTTAAGTCTCATTCCCTATCCTCTGTAGACTTTAGAAATATGATTGTTAAGATATATGCAAATGTGTTTTTGTGCCATAATTATAAAATCAGTGTCAATATGCAACCAAATGGCTAACATTAGTTTCTAAAGTCAAAGCTCCTAATATACCCATAGAGACTATACAAATTAAAGAAGGAAAAAAAAAAAAAAAAGTGACAAAACCTAATTTGTACAAAATTGTATGTACAACTGTTATGAAATAATATCAAAATTAAACTGTTTGCCTAGTTACATAGTCACTTTAACTGAAGTGTGATACTATATATCGAGATTTAACTGTAGGATGCGAGCGAAGATTTGCGAAACATGTCCTCAAAATAGGTACGAAAGTGAAGCAGATGTGTAATAAATATGACTCATCTATAAATTAATAATGTGATACTATAGTTTGTATTTAAATATTTTACATCATGATAGTGTTCAGTGTGGAAAAAACCAAGTACTATGCAAAGGAATCCAAAATTTGCACTTTGACTAATCTCCAGATAGTGCATCAGCCTACAATGTATGTACCTGCATCTTTTATGTTGAAGTTATGTTTTAATGTTGTGTCTTGAGCTTTTACAATCACATGTGTGGACTATGTTAGGAGTAAATAAGTGAATGTGAAAAGTATCAACAAAGCAAACCCAAATGATAATTGAAATCTTGGACAGGCCTTTAAATTTTACATAACTTTATTATTAAAATTAGGCAGATGAGTCAACCATGTATACACTTTTCTCCACTTACACATCTTTTTATACAGACTAGTTTCTGGGAACTTCTTCCTTATCCTCAGTCGACCATAGAACTGAGGATAGGAAAAAAAATTCCCAGAAACTAGTCTTTATAAAAAAAACTAAGTGGAGAAAAGTGTATACAAGGTCTTTGCCTAATTTTAATAACAATGGCACTCCATTTTCTGAAATACTTCTTTTTATTCTATATTTACATAACTTGTTTGTCAGTTCAAACTATTTTTTTTAAACAGAAGTATAAGTATGAATGAATTTTATTGACTACATTTGGTTACATTTACATCTACACATACTACAGTTGTCCTTTAACTTGAGTATTTTAAATTTTTCTTAGGGTCCCATACAGCCAAACACCATAGTTACGATATATTTTGTATCACCAGTTTCCATTTGGCTGCGTTTATTTCTTATCTTTTCTTCAATCTAACCTGCTCTCCCTCTCCCCTTAGATTTCCTTCCCTCCATATTTGCTTTCCCTTCAGCTTATCTCTGTTGCTGCTTCTTATTATGTCTTATTCTTAATTTTCACTATAAACTTCCCTCATCTTTTCTAATTAAGTTTCATTGTTTCATTGTGGCTTCATATGTATGCCTATCTTCTCACCTATCTTTCTTTCATGATCTTTTCACTAATTACCAAAATTTCACCTTTTCCTGACTAAAGTTAATTAACCTGGTATTAAACTGCTGTTTCTAACTTGCGCTTTTACTAACTTTTGTTTAATGTTTAATTTCTTCAGTCATTTCTTTGTATTTTTAAACATAGCCTTACCATATATACAAATATAATAATTTGTAACTTAAAACTTCACTTATAAGAAATGATGATAATTTTTGTATATAATTATATATTATATATAATTTATATATAATTCTTATATATCTGTTGCACTTAATTCTGCCAAACTAGTTCAATTATTAGTATTCACTACTACAAAAATTATTTTAAATAATTAGAATGCAATTCTAAAGGTGTAATTAAATACTAATTATATATAATTCTTATAATTCCAGAGAATTTATAGGAATTATCATTTCTTATAAGTGAAGTTTTAAGTTACAAATTATTATATTTGTACATATTTATTTGCTTCACTGTTAATAGCTTCATATTTTACGTATTTATTAGCCTTACCACTTTGTTACCTTTCTTTTCCACTTTTCCTTCCTGATCAAGATACTGTTAATCATTCATCCTTTTCCTTTCCAGTTTCACCAGATCCTCTTTCCCCTCTTGCTTTGTCTTGTCAGATGCCATGTTTCTTCAGAATTTTTTGTGGTTGCTTATATAATAATCGTAAGATCCCTCTTCTGTTCACCATCTGCTTTCTTCATCCTTCCATAACCTATTCATCTTATATCGAGATTCAACTGTATTGGAACACCACAGTGAAGCGAAAAATTATTAAATTTTAGATGAGTCGCATTTTTTAACACATCTGCTTCACTTTCGTACCTATTTTGAGGACATGTTTCGCAAATCTTCGCTTGCATCTACGGCTCTTGTGCGACTGACGCTAGATCCAGCGGTGTGGGTAATTCTGGGGTTGTTGCTGCCATCTGTTGATTTAGTGATGAACTGAAAAGTGGGATTCTCTTCTAGCGGGATTTCAAAGTTCATTAGTTGGTTTTTATGTTTTTCTATGTATATCCTCTCCAATATGACGAGTTCACTATGTTTTTGTACGTATTTTAGTAATTCTGTGCTATCTTCAATTTCATGATTTTCAGACCAGAAATGAGCTGCTATTGCGGACTTATCAATATTTTTGTATCTTAAGTGCCTGAAGTGTTCTTTCTTTCTAGTGCCTATGTTCCTTTTTGTCCTTCCTATGTAAATTTTTTCACAGTCTTTACACTTAATTTTGTAAATGCCTGACTTTTCCTCTGGTTTTATCTTATCAGTATTATTACTGTGAAGTAGGTTTTTAATGTTGTAATTGTTTTTTGGTGCCAATGTTATATTGTATTTCTTGAATATTTTTTGGAACTTTTTTGTGGCCCAGGGGTGGTAAGTAAATTTAGCAAATCTAGTTTCTTGTTCAAGAAACTAGATTTTCTAAATTTACTTACCACCCCTGGGCCACAAAAAAGTTCCAAAAAATATTCAAGAAATACAATATAACATTGGCACCAAAAAACAATTACAACATTAAAAACCTACTTCACAGTAATAATACTGATAAGATAAAACCAGAGGAAAAGTCAGGCATTTACAAAATTAAGTGTAAAGACTGTGAAAAAATTTACATAGGAAGGACAAAAAGGAACATAGGCACTAGAAAGAAAGAACACTTCAGGCACTTAAGATACAAAAATATTGATAAGTCCGCAATAGCAGCTCATTTCTGGTCTGAAAATCATGAAATTGAAGATAGCACAGAATTACTAAAATACGTACAAAAACATAGTGAACTCGTCATATGGGAGAGGATATACATAGAAAAACATAAAAACCAACTAATGAACTTTGAAATCCCGCTAGAAGAGAATCCCACTTTTCAGTTCATCACTAAATCAACAGATGGCAGCAACAACCCCAGAATTACCCACACCGCTGGATCTAGCGTCAGTCGCACAAGAGCCGTAGATGCAAGCGAAGATTTGCGAAACATGTCCTCAAAATAGGTACGAAAGTGAAGCAGATGTGTTAAAAAATGCGACTCATCTAAAATTTAATAATACTATTCATCTTATTTTTCTTGTTCCTTCCCTTTCCCATCTAACAAGTGTACCATAACCTATTTATCTTATTTTTCTTGTTCCTTCCCTTTCCCATCCAACAAGTGTATTTTTCCCCTGTTATCTACCCATTCAAACTGTTTGTATATCAGATCTTCTCATCCACCAGAATTTTGTCTATCCACTTCTTCACACCTTGTTGAGTTGTAGTTCCATCCCTTCTTTCTTCCTCTGTCTGTCAGCATTCCCCTCCTCCTTTTCTGACTACTTCTGTTTCACTGTCTTCTGACATCACTTCTAAAGTTATTGCTGTGTTCATCGATCCATTGATTTTGTGTCAGTGTTAAGTCCTGGTTTCTGTATTTGTCGGCAAGTTTATGCTTTCTTGCTTCAGTGCACATAAGTTATCCTTGTCATCAATTTCTCATACAGCTATCGAGCTGCATTTTAAAATAACAGAAATATGACATAGGTAAGCATAGTATGTTTAGTAAAAGGCTACTCTCAGAACAAGCAAGACAGGGAAAGTGATCGTATTTTATAGTTGTTTTAAATATATTGTTCATAGAAATGGGATTAATGTGATAATTTTGTACCAAAATAATTTACTATGTTTTTTCACTAATTTTAAATAACTTAAAGCCCTATTTGAATAATATATTAATGTTTCTTCAGATGCAAAGAATTGTGAAGTATAAAAATAGACTAAACAATGTGTATATAATTTCAGACTAAATATTATTTTTATACACATACATAGTTGCAGGAAATAGATAAATTGTAAAAATCCTCATCTGCTTAATTAAAACAATTTGGATATTTAATTTTGAATTTAGGATAACAAGATATATATATATATATATATATATATATATATATATATATATATATATATATATTTGAGTTTGATTTATGAGTCACTTACTTGTTGTTGTATAATCGAAACGTTTTCAAGATCATTCGATCTCATCCTCAGCTATTTGGTGACTAAATGAACGTTCCTCTTCTTCCACTACTACGGAGCTCCGATCACTCTGCCATCTGGTGTTAGGGGCACTAAGTTTTAATACTTCATTTAATGCCGGGATTTCAAAATTTATAACTTTATCACGGTTTTTGTTTATGAATATTTTTTCCCAAATATCCAGTTCTATGGGTGTACTTAAAGATTTCAACAGTTTAATGTTGTGGCCAATGTTGTGGTTTTCTGTCCAAAAATGGTGTGAAACTGCAGATTTTTCTGTTTGTTTCAACTTAATGTTCCTCTGGTGTTCTTTTTGCCTGGTTAACAAGTTTCTCTTAGTTTTTCCTATGTAGCTTTTTTTCACAGGTTTCACAATTAATCTAATAAATTCCTGATTTCAAATTGTTGGGGATTGAATTTTTTAGTGGTTTATTTAGCAGGTTCCTCAGACTGAATTTGTTTTGGAGTGCTAGTTTTAAGTTTAGTCTTTTGAAGATTCGTTCAAATTTTCTAAAAGCCCGTGGATGGTAGGTGAATTGTTTATATTGCCAATTTGTGTTTTTAAGTGGTGTGAGAGTGGTATTTTTTGATATTATCTTCAGTTTTTCCTTTCTCTTCATCATGTTCCTTATGATGGCTGGGTTGAATCAATTTAATACCGCTATGTCTTTTATGTGTTGTTCTTTCAAAAATTCCTCCTTACTCAGTGGGATGTTGTATAGCCGGTGAATTAGACTTCTAAAGGCAGCTAGTTGATGTGAAACTGGGTTGTATTCATTTTTCTTTATGTAATTATCTATGTGTGTGGGTTTCCTGTATATTCCAAAATCTACACCATGACGATTTCTAGTCACAACATTGTCCACAACATTAAATGTTAAAATCTTTAAGTACACCCATAGAACTGGATATTTGGGAAAAAATATTCATAAACAAAAACCGTGATAAAGTTATACATTTTGAAATCCCGGCATTAAATGAAGTATTAAAACTTAGTGCCCTAAACACCAGATGGCAGAGTCATCGGAGTTCCGTAGTAGTGGAAGAAGAGGAATGTTCATTTAGTCACCAAACAGCTGAGGATGAGATCGAATGATCTTGAAAACGTTTCGATTATACAACAAGAAGTAAGTGAAGTTTGAGTGTAAGCATAGTGACTCATAAATCAAACTCAAATATGAAGAATACTTCACTGTTAATAATGCTTCTGCTTTTAATATTTAAGATATATGTGTTATTTAATTTCCCTGGTAGTGTCTAACGAGTGTGGTAAATTTTCTCATGTATGTTCTTTAGTCTTTCATCTTTTGTCTAACATCTGTGTAGCTCACTGTTTCCTTTACATATAATTTTATGGAGCAAATGATAAGTGTAGAGATAAGTTACAAATTATTTATATATGTATATTTTGTGTGCATAGAGTAGGAAAAAGTGTTAAAATACACTTAGTAGATATGAGAAATTATTGATTTTGAGGACAATAGCAGCAAAGAGACAGTTAAATTCAAATATAATTTTGTTGACACTAACATTTTCTTATATGTCAACTTTGGAGACACTTTCTTTTGTGCGATGCGAGAATATTTTCTAAGTCCAACAACCTGCAGTCCTCGTGTTGGCTACAACACGAGAAAGATATGTAACACTTGTGGCCAACCTCTGCAAAAATGCCCCAGACATCTGTCCTACACCGGTGCAAAAGGGCATGTGGATGCGATTAGCGCAGATCAGGTTTGGAAAATACTGACCATGTTTCCTTTCAGGTTTTATTGCTTTACAAAAGTAGGCTTGCTGTCCAGAAAAAGTGCCAGTTATACTGTTAGAAATGAAGGCTGTATGTTCTGTGCGTTCTTCAAATATTTAAGATTCGTTCAGTACAGTGTTGAAAATTGGGAAATGGCTCAACAAATCAGTAAAATGTATGAGCTCATGGACTGGTTTGGCTACTGCCGCAAATTCTGCCCAATTTTACCAACAGAAGTTAAAATTGACATTAACAAGTGTAACGTAAAAATTGTTACAGTGCTAACACTAATGTTACATTTATTTAGGTACTACTTTGTGTTAGTTTGCTAGTGTAATTTAGGGACAAGTAAGACAGTTGGCAGCATTGTGTTCAGTGGAGAAACAAGGATAGTTTGGCTGCACTGAATTCTTCAATATGGCTACATATGCAATAAGGAAATAAACATGGTTGTATATAAAAACATCAAAAAGTGTGAAGGACTTAGAAAAAAATTGCTGCGTTGCATATTAGAAAGGAGAGCCTCAACTTTAAATTTGTTGAGTGGATTATGCTTGCAACAGTGCTTCGATTTCTAGTAGAGTTTACCATGAATTAAACATTTTTCGTAGTATGTTGTGCAGCCTGCTTCCAAGAATTAATCCCTTAAGCGATATTTTCCCTCCTCCAAGGATTTGAAAATTCTTGGAATGTTCCAGCTAACATTCAAACAAGTACTATAGCTGTGAATGTTGCCTCTTTCAAGCATATTGCATATAACTTTTAGAGAATTAAGGTGTTAAGGTTATAGCTTGAGTTAAAGAGGTTTCTGTCGAAAATATATTTTTATTGAAAGAGAACAGAGGGGTGAGAGAGGAGAGTAAACTAATAAAATCACATTTTTACTTAAGGTTTTGATTTTGTAAAATTTATTGCATTGCTTTATTAAGAATTTTCTGCAATTGAAATACTCATACTATGATTCCATTTGTTTGCCAACAGGAAACAACAAATGTATGTAGAAGCTCCAAAAATCCAGTCTCATGATACATTAAGTGCAACATTTGTTTCTGTGGTGAGTACTTTAGTATAAGATCAGTTTAGTGGAACACTTTATTGAATATTTTTAATACAGTCCCTTGAACACATTTTGTATGCATTACAATAATTAAAAAGTGTCTAATTTCATGATTCATTAAGAAAAATCCTTTAACTTTTGTTTTGTGTCACTGTATATTCAGCTATGAAAATTGACAACTCCTTTTAACTGCATTTGCAACTGGAGTGTACCTAGTAACGTGCTTTAACTCTCTGTATAGGAAACAAATGCCAATTACTTAAACTGCAGAGTTGTGATTTTATGGAGTTAAAAGAAAGTTTCTTAACAAATGTCAAATTTCCTTGAAGTCAGTGCAAAATTAATGGC
This sequence comes from Mantis religiosa, assembly GCA_030765055.1. NCBI lineage: Eukaryota > Metazoa > Arthropoda > Insecta > Mantodea > Mantidae > Mantis > Mantis religiosa. The sequence goes on along the minus strand of CM060952.1, from coordinate 144,917,961 downwards.
AGTCCAGTTTTGAGGCAAAATTTGAGGCTTCAAATTTTATGTGAAGCGTTTTGAGTACAAAGTTGGACACATTTCAGGTTTGGCTAAAATTGGTATTTAATTAAGGGTAGCTTAGAAAAAGATCTTCCAAGAAATCTATCATTTATAGTTGCTTACCCAAACTTCTCCAAATTGAGGTTCAAAATAAAGTTTTCTGAATGGAGGCTAAAAAGTAGTAGTATTGCTACTTAAAAGATAGTGGAAATCAACATACTAAGCTATGCAAGAAAAACTTACTAAGAGAGACCTGAACATATCAATATGAAGTTCCAATTCCTCAACTGAAAATAATTCCAATATGAAGCAGCCAACTCAAATTAAGTGCCACAATAGGCATTGAGCGGTAAGTATGTAAGAACACTGCACAGTGAGGAAAACATGAAATACTGTGCACTCATTAGGGAAAGGTCCATAAAAAATATGGAATATATCAAGTGTTGATGTTAACCACTCTAGCATTTGAGTGAGTGAGTGGGGTTTTAGGGTCGACGGGCCCTAAAACCCCACTCACTCACTCACTCACTCAAATGCTAGAGTGGTTAACATCAACACTATAGCTCCATCCCTACTGCTGCCACAATTTCACTCCCTGTTAGCCATCCAGCAGACAGTTGGATCCAGCCATCAGGGCATTGCTAATAACTAAAAGATTGGCAGAGCAAGAAAGAAAGAACAGCAAATCTAAAATCCCTCAGTGTTAGGGAAAAACACTAATCATAACGTCTCCATCAATTTTTGTGCATACACCCATTAAAACTTATCTGTGAAAGCTATTTTAAGGAAATTGCAGTTTTTGATATGAAAGCTAATAATATAGTTGGCCTCCCTTAAGGTAAATCTGGTGCAGCATCCAGAGCTCTACCTATTGAGCAATCATATATCTCCACAAGTGAAACCACAATTAGAATTCGTTTCTTGGAAGTGTTGAAAACAGTGTTGTTATGATAAATTAAATTTAAAGGGAGTTGATTAATGACACTAAATAACACTTACTTTTAAATTTTTCCGGAACATGTTTCAGAGACTTTGCCTCTATCCACATGCCACATGGGAAGAAATCTTCATTTCAAATCACATTTTTGGGAAAAAAAACCACAACATAAATCCAGAACCAAAACTACTAAAACATACATCAGGAAAACAAGAACTATCCACATGGGAACAAATCTTCATTTCAAAAAATGGGAACAAAGTATTCAATTTCGACATCCCCCAGAAAGATTTGTTCAGCAAGTTCCTTGAACCGCCACCAGAGGAGACCTATGACAAAATATTGTCAACTACACCAATGAGAACCAGTCAATGGCCGGCTGAGGATAGAGGCAAAGTCTCTGAAACATGTTCCGGAAAACTTTAAACGTAAGTGTTGTTTAGTGTCATTAATCGACTCCCTTTAAATTTAATCCACAATCAGAAGTTTATAGAATTTCACTAAAGCTTTATCAAAACAGATTTTGGAATCATCCTCCTCTTGCATCCGCACATCTCTGGCAGCTTATTAGGAAATTGTATTTCATGTGCTATAGTTCAGTTTTTGAACTAGAGATAATTTTTCTGGTCAGATACTTTTGCAATTCTTCTAAAGTGAAAGTGAAAGTACACTTTTATTTCTTATAAATAAAAATCACATGTGAAACCTGAGGACCCCTTGGACTGTAACATCTTACTAACTACTCTATCTTTGAAACATTCTTAAATAAAATTTAATTACTATATATATGGTGATAGGATCCTGTTGAAAATATCCGTATTAACATTCATTGTAGTAGTCAGTGAATTAGTCAGTCAGTAAGTAAAAGATGTGAGATTGTCATTCTTACAAAATTCTGCATTTATTGCACATTATATCCTGATTTTCTTGTCATTATGTACAGTTTTCTGAAACATTTCCATTTAAATAGAATTGTTCATCAGAGAAAATCATTAAATTTGGTTCAGTTACCTGTCATCAACATTCATCAAAACCCAGTAACAGAATACAAGCAACTCTCATTGTCATATAATAGTTCATGGACAACAGTAACCTTGTATGTTCCAATTTTGAGAGTTAGCAAGCTCGCCATGCCTATGCTTATTGATATTAATATACTGTAAAATCATTATGATTTTTTAAGAGAATATTGTAATTGTAATCAAACTTGATTTCATTTCTTTTCAACAAGCATAGGCCAACATTTAGAACTGAATCAGCTTCCATGAATTTAATAAATGTAGTACAGCTTCTCTGCTTGGAAGAAAAACCTGAGAATTCTGTTACAGATTGTTCTTTAAAATCCTTTCAAATTGATTTCTGATCTAAATCATATATGAAAATCTGTCGCTATTATAACACAAACCAAAAACTTTGGTAGTCCATAATACTAAATTTAATTTTGAATTACATTGCTTTTATTGAGGCCAAAGATTGGACAAAAATAAATTAAGATTGCAAGGTGCATAGAGTTGCATTGGACCCTCTGTTATGGCATGCTACCACGGTGTGTCAATTGACCAACCATAAGTTGTGAAAGAACAGCAAGACATAATGTAAAATAAAGGATATTAATTAATTAAATCTTTGTCAATTTTGTAAAATATTAGTTGACATCTTTTTAAAACAAAACAAAAAATCTGATGTATATTCATATGACTTTCTCAGAGTATTCTTCCTTCTTACAAAAACTTGTTCTATCTAATTTTGTTAATCAAAATAAGCATTTGCAGGAATGCCTTGCCGAGGAACTGTAATGGACGCTGTTGCCCCATCTATGACTATGACCAGGAAGCCCTGTATTTCTTTCAGCTACCACTAGAGAGCATTATGGTTCAGTTATTGTAAACTAGTGAGAATAAATTGTGTTGTACAAGATAACTGGAGTTCTCTTGTTCACAATTCAAATTTATTGCCCATAGAGATTACAGAAATCCATTAGACATTGTCAATATATTATATACATTAGAAATACAAATATATGCATTTACAAAATAAAATTATATTTACAAAAAATCATCCATTATTGATAAATTCATTAATAGTATAGAATGCCTTATTTATTAAATATTCACACAGTTCCTTTTTAAATGTATTTACATTGGTTACTGACTTCAATTCCATAGGAAGTTTATTATACAGTAAATTGCCTTTATATTTTGGACTTTTTCCAAACATGGCCAATCTATGTTGTACTAAACTATAGTCATTCCTGTTTCTAGTGTTATAGTCATGATTTTCTGAGTTTATTTTGTTTCAACCCCTACCTCCACATGTTGGTGCCAAAAACACTGGTATTGCAGATGGAACACTACATGAATAGACTGAAGAGGAATCTTGGAGGGTTAAAGTAACTTATTCTGAACAGAACTCCAGTTATCTTGTACAACACACACTTTATTCTCACAAGTCTACAGTAACCGAACTGTAATGCTTCCTGGTGACAGCAGAAAGAAATATAGGGCTTCTGGTTCTAGTCATAGATGGGGCGACAGCGTCTATTGCAGTTCCTCGACATCCTCCCCACCCTGGTCTATCTCTTGGGGATGACCAGCTATATAGATCTACTGATTCTTGTGCCATCTGGTGGACAAAGGGTGTTCAGGTCCTTCCATCTCTTCCTGGAAGTAGCTCCTCAATTTGCGCTCTTTACCATACATGGCGCATTCTGTAACCTTCGTGAAGGACAACATCTCTGACCCTGGCTGAACTCCCTTGATAGCAGTCCTTTCACATCATGGTAATTTCTTAGCTGTAGCAAGTATTCTCTTTTCCATTGCTTCCAGAAGTCTTGAGTAGCTCTCTGCCTAGTTTGAATTTCTGAAATCAGACTTTTTTCTGTGACTTCTTCTCCATGTGGAATGGTTTATTAGTTTCTGTCCCACTAGGAAATGGGTCGGAGAATGCTGTCAGATCACTGGGTGGTAATGGTTCATCCATAGATGGGAGTTTCTGGCAGGATCAGATACAGAACCCTCAGAGGATGTATCTGGGGACTTCCACAGTTGTGTCTTCTGTGATGGGAGGTGGAAAATCTTGCAACCAATATGGGGAGGAGATGAGATCAGCATCTCAACACTCCCAGCAGGAATGTTAGCTTTCATGAACTTGGATTTGCTATCTATTGCAGCTGCTCAAATTCCTTATGATACTGATTCTATATCCAAGACTTAAAATCCACATCCTATCGGTGGGATTGAACGTGGATGCACTCCGTAGCAGGGAACCAAAGCACAACACACTATCTCATATGCCACAACACCAGATGGTTGGAAACTAATGCTTTGTCTGAACTAGGTATATGATAGAAAAACTAATAAGGTGAATTATTATTGAAACATAATTTGTAGATGGATTTAATTATGACTGTATAAAGATATCTAAATGGTTTTTCATTGTCTGAAGTTTAAAATTACCGCAAAATGTAAGGTCACTCCATTAAAAAGGTGAATGTGTGGAAAATATTTTAATAATAAAAATAAGCCAAGAAAGGGGGCAATGTATTATAAATATTGGCATGTCACTCGCAATTTGGTGTTAGTAAAAGAAATGCAGGTTTTTGTTAATTTTTTTTTTTTTCAGACAGAATTGCCATCAAGATTAAAGAAAGCTAGAAAATATGAACGACAATGTGGAACAATTCCAATGTTGTATAGAGCTGAGTTTGATAGTTTTTGTTTTTAGAACGTGTTATTAAGATCAAGAAAAGTAAAAACTAGAATGTAATAGAACGTGAATTTTTTTCAGGTTGAAAGAAAAATGCTGTCAATCAAAAATGCATTATGACTTCCATTCCAGTTTTAGAGAAAAAAGTGAAAAAGTGATTAGAACATGAACATCATATATTGAAGTGAGTCAGTTGATGTTAGCATGTTAGCTGCATGCTGCACAAGTTGTAGACAAATTAGATTCTTTCATAGAAAATACTGTCTTTCAGTGAGTGGAGCTGGAGAATGACATCACCAATGAAATAAGGCGGAACCTATTTTTGGTACCCTCTTACTCCATGTGTTCCCTTGATTTGCTTGATTACAACTTAAAAATTTCATGTGTTCACTTTAAGCTTCCACTGGCTTAAATTTAGGCATTTTCTTTATTAAAAGATATCCATCGAAAATAGCTCATTTTTATTTTGCTTACTGCATAGTGCATTACATATGCATGCTCAGCTATGTATTAACTATTTTAGTCAATTTTATAGTGTCATTTTGATATCAATTCATTCAAGAGGTTTGAAAAGTTATCATAATAAGTAGAGTGGCGCTTATAAAGCCTTTGAAGTTTCTCAAATAGAATGCAATGTCCCATTTTTTAAGAGGATGGAACTGTAAATAATGAGTACACTTTTTAAATTAAGTTCTAGGGCAAAAGTTCAGAATTCTAGGTTTCTGGATATTAAAGGGTAAAAATCAGCAAATGGGTTTTAAATAATGATTATTATGCCATTGGTCTCAATACATCATTAATTACATCCTAGGATGGTGTAGTGGCATTATGGACTGTCGATCAGTAGTCCATGAACGTGCTGTCAACAACCATTTATCTCATGAGAAAACAAAGACACACATGACCATGGCAACTGATAGTGTACATCACTTTAAACACACCTATCTGGTTCTTGTGCACTGTCTCTCAGTTTATAATAAACTTTTATATAAACAGGTTCTCAGTGTGTTTCAACATTTAAAAATTTACTGCAGAAATTGAATGAAGGAACTAGTAATAATAGCTTTTCCACATATAATTTATTACAAAATTAATAATACTTATATTTATTTACACATACATAAATAAAAGCCTAATTATGAAATATTTAACAAAAGTTGTTTTTCATTACTTTAAATAACAGTTTTAAATAGAAATTTCCAGACTTCTAGTTTAAATCAATGTGCATCAAATGTTATTTTCGTAATTTACTGCAGTGTATTTGCAGGTTGAAGGAACTAGCCAATTTTGTTTAAAAATGTGTTTATTAAATAAATATCAGTGTGAGTATAAATAAATGTATTTAATGCTAAATAAGGAATAACTTAATGGGGAATACACAGGAAAATAACATAAAATAGTCCATATCTATTAGAACAGTTTGTTGCATATTCTGTATTATCACTCTCCTTAAATTGACCATAAATTCTAAAATCCATTGGAATATTTTATAATTTATTTTGTGTAGCTCTTCAGGATTAATAACTATTTTGGAAGCTGCCAGTTATTCATAACATTTTTTATTTTTACCTAAATGACTTTCTATTTATAAAATTTTGTTTCTAAATTTAATTTGCTAATAAGTATATAGAGACATATTTGTTAGTGAACATAAGTGAAGCTGGCTTATGAATGATAAAGAAAACTCTTAAAAGAGTGAGGATCATTTACTGATATAACAAAAACTGTTGTTTCATAAGTTGATATTAATTCTTGCAGGTTATATCAAGTGGCTATTTTTATATATGATCTTAATGATTTCAATTTTGTCATTGCTGTTTTTCTGTAGCTTAAACTCTTATGATTTCAGTTTTATAAAAATAAAACCATATTCTCGCCCATCAATTATTAATATTTTATTTAGATAAAATGAGCAATTTTAGTCAGTCCACAGTAAATGTAATTTGACTAAACTGATGAGTACCAAGTACTCACTGCACTCTGCTATAATGAACATAAAGAACTTCACTCTAAAAATGTATTCACATTTTGAAAATGATGGCTATTTTGATAAAGCAACAAATGTCATCCCTAGTAACACTTGTTATAAATAAATGCACAGAAACGGTGAACATCATTAAGGTTCACTAAAATTAATCTTGAAGATGATGTTTTAAGTTGCTTTTTAATAAAGATAATACCTTTGAGTGTTATCAGTGAAAAAGATGACTGCTTCTTATTAAAATTAGCTAAATCTAGCATAATTTTAAATTTAACAAAAGGAACAAAAGTATTCAAAGTATCAAATGGAATTGCAGCTGTTTTAAATTAATTAATGGTTAATACAGCCACAAAATGTTATGACTCATTAACACATCAGAGTGCGCCTTGTTTGGTCTCCCATGTATTACATCTGCAGAGCATGCCATCACAAACTTTATCACATGGCATATGAGTACATTTAGTAACAGAGCAGCCATTTGCAGCAGCTAAGGCTGTAGAATCCATCCAAGAGATGCTTGGACTTCAAAATTACAATATCAACCCCAATAAATTAAGCTTTTTGGAACTACAGCAGTGCATGACAGCCATTGTACCTGACCAGCAACTATTGAGAAGAAAATCTCATCTTTCTTCATTACTTCTATGTTAGTCACATTCACTACCGTACAACCCCCAAATCCTGTCTATAAAGTGGTGAAGTCCTATAAAGAGCAGGTACATGTATGACATAAATATACAATAGGTATTCTAAATGAAAAATAAAATTTTTCAGGGTTTACTTTCAAGAACACTATATTTGAAATATCTCTTTGTAGGAATTACCAATATATAAGGAATGGGAGAAGTATGCCATTTGAAGAAGCAAGGATATTATTTGTATCTGCTTAAGTATGTAGACAAGAGGTTGATTAATAGGAGTAGTGCCATTAGAAGTCTGGCATCTGATTGCCCTACTTGAACTGTAACACTATTTATAGATGCACATTTAATGCTAATGTTTTTTCCATAAGAAAAATTGTTAGACAGCAGTAGCTGTTCTTAAATGTGAAATAAAATAAATTCATTCATCTTTGAAGACTTTTTGAATTGATGAGGTGTTCTTGGTAAATACATATACTTCAAACTGAAAAATTCAGTGCTATGGCTGGGATTTGAACCACAGATCTCCCGGCTATGGCATTGAATTTTTCAGTTTGACTCTTATCTATCCAAAACCTTAGCCTATATATGGCTAGTGTGAATAAATGATTAATTTTCACCAAACTTACATATACTTCAATCTACAGTTTAGTTAATTATTGAATCAAATTTGATTCTACATTGCATGCTTCCATCCTCAGTCCCTACATCATTCATTGATATGGTTGGCATTGTCCCTGTTGGTGGTTGGATGAAGCTCTGCATAAGTATGCACTTGACATTTCAAAATTGAAAACATGTTTTGTGTTTTTCGAAAACTGTGAGTTCTGATTTTACCAAAATGTTTTGTAGTTTGATTTTGTTTATGGTGGGTTGGTCTCTCCAAAAATGCCAAGCTACTGCTCATTTGAAGATAACTGTTATGTTCTGGGCTTACTGCTCTACTACTCTATTGCTGATTTGTCTTCATTTTTTTCTTTGTTTCTGATGTATTCTTTTGTTTTTTGTTTTTATGTTTCTTTTTGTTTTCCTGATGTAGATTTTTCCCCCTCAGACATTGCAACTAATCAGGCATTTTCCTGGTTTGATCTCCTTTGAAATATCATATTTTAAATTTTAATCTGTTTTTGATGGAATAACTGCTTTTTGGGGCCAAAATGATGTTACACTGCATGAAGATTTTCTGAAATTTGTAGAATGCTGTTGTATGATAGGATAATTTTCTAAATATCTTTCTTTCCTCTTTACTAGGGATGAATGTTTTGATTTCTTTTACTCTCTTTCTGCTCTTGATTCTGTTTACATTAAGTAGTGTTTGCTTGTGGAATCCATTTTCTCTATGTGTTATTATTCAGTAAATGATGATTTTGGGCTAAGAGGTCATGGTCCACTGAGCTTCCTCACTGTTATCCCAGACATTTCGCTTGCAACTGTGGCAAGCATCATTATGTGTATTAACTCACGATCATGTTCGTCTTTGTTGGGATGTTAACTAATCTGTGCGTAAAGCTGTTAAGTACTGCATGTTGGTGGGGAACAGTATTGTAATTCGAAATTTAACTGTATTGGAACACCACAGTGAAGCGAAACAGTTATTAAATTATAGATGAGTCATATTTTTAAAACATCAGCTTCACTTACGTACCTATATTAAGGACATGTTTCGTGAACCATCGTTCGCATCATCGGCTCCATTGAGTCACATTAGAGCCGATGATGCGAACGATGGTTCACGAAACATATGCTCAATATAGGTACGTAAGTGAAGCTGATGTGTAAAAAATACGACTCATCTATAATTTAATAAGTATTGTAATTGTTTTTCTTTATGTAGCTGTTGTGTGAGGGTTTTCTGTAGATCCATTATAAGGAAGTTTTCTTGATGGTTTTAAGGTTGAGGAAAGATAGCTTTCCCTTACATTATTTTTCCATTATGAAATTTAGTTTTCCTGAAGATTTAGTTTTTATAAATCATCTTCCAAATGTTTTTCTGAGATTATTGCAAAAATATTATCAACAAAGCAGTATCAAAGTTGAATATCCAGAGAAATACCTTTGTGACCCTTGTTTCTAAAGTGCTCATAAAAAAATCTGGCAATACTGGTGATAGTGGGCTGCCTATAGCTGCACCTGTGTTTTGTTTATAATACTTTCCACTGAAAGTGAAATTGTTTTGTTCTATGCACTGTTTAGTTAATGTGATATATTCTTGGAATTCCTCTGTAGTTCCTATGGTTTGCAGCTAGCCTCTGATGTTTGCTTTTAGGGGTTTTTGGTGTGCGTGGTAATAGCCTGACATCAAATAAGACTTCGGTATCTGCTTTATCTGCTTCTTCATCTTTTGTTTTGATAATTAGGTTTAATGAATTTTTTATACCGACTTAACGTTTTGAATTTTGAAAAGAAGGAAAATATGTATGTGAGCCATTTTGCTAATTTGTATATGGAGGCATTTATGTTATTATTTAATGTCTCAAAACATACCAACAAAACCATCCCAACAAAACCATCCCAACACATATCAGAAACTGGCACCAATACTTCATAAAGAGAATTCCAATAATTTTAAAAACATTTTGGGAGAAACAAAATCATTTTCAGTTTTGGAATCCTGTTAAGCAACATACTTATGCAGAGGTTCATCCATCCACCAAACCACCACAGGAAACAAGTCAACGACAACAATGCATGATGTAAGCAGTTGATTAGGAACTGATTATGGTAAATAGCTCCTGAAACAGGTTTTCCTCATGAAATGAGTCAAAATCAATTCAGTAATTAATTAAAGTTGTAAGTTAAACAAGTTAATTGGACAAAGTATAAACTTGAAAGAAGCGTAGAGACAGTGAAGCAGAACTTAGCTCTTTTGCTCTTGAAACATGTCCTGTGAAAAAACAGTGTGAGTGAAGCAGTGTGTCAATATCTTCTCGATTCACTTTTGTGCTAAGTTATTTGGAGTTAAACTTCGGTTTACATTTATTTCATGAGTATTATAAAGTAGTAATTTTTGGACCACCGGCATTTTTAGATAGTACTATATACATATTATGCACAGAAAGTAGGGTACTCATAATTTAAACCAGAAAACTTTCCAGGTAAATCCAGAAATCTCCATTATAATAGTTATAGCAGTTTAAGCAAAAAGTAAGCAAGTCTGCAAACTGTGAGGAAATTGGGTGCATTCTGCAATGTGCATATCTGCATGACACTTGCACATATAAATGGAATATAAAGGATTTGCACAGTAGTAAGGTATCACAGGACAGCATGAAAATGTATTTTAAAATATTACTGATTGTGCATAGATGTAATTATTTATTAATTCTGTTTTTCTTTTTCCTGCATACATATAGTACAGTGCGATCCATGTAAACCTGAACCATTTCAATTTCCCTTTGAAAGTTCGTAGAATGTAGAAATTTGTTTTAATGATCTCAGTGGCTCTGGGAGAATTGACAACACTGACAATTGTTGACAAGTTGATAGTCTTAAATGTGCATTCATAACAGCAACGTGCAGTACTCACTAGGAGAGCATGTTTATATTTTGAAAACATATTGGAAGACAAATTCCTTGGTAACAACACAACGGAAATTTCTAAGAGAATTTAATGTAAGCGATGTTCCAACAAAGGCAACAATTTTATCACTCGTAAGAAAGCTGGAGACAACTGGTATACTCATTAGTGAAAGTGCAAAGTATAGACTGCAATTGAATGCAGCGACTGTTACAGATGTTTGCAGAAGGCTATTGAATTCTCCAAACAAATTGTGTCAATTGAGCCAGGAATCAGGGTATTCATATGGAACATGTCAAAGAGCTGCGAAGAAATCGGTATTATGACCTTACAGAGTGCATATGGTGCAACAACTGAAAGAAGCAGATTTTGATAAACGAATCAGTTACTGTCAATGGTTTCAGGGTACTCTTATTCCACGTCCAGATATTCTCTCCATAATGTGGTTTACAGATGAGGCATGGTTTCATCTGTCAGGCTACATAAACGCACAAAACACCAGATATTGGGCTGCTGTAAACCCCCAAGTAATCCAGGAAACCCCACTGCATGATGAAAAGGTTGGAGTATGGTGCTCGGTGTCAGCTTCCAGAATCATTCGTCCCATTTTCTTTGATATAAATGTGGCCACGCCGTGGCTCAGCGGTTAGACCGCTTGGCTCTCACCAAGGCGGCCCGGGTTCGATCCCAGGTGACCGCAAAGTGAGATTTGTGGTGGAAAACACGGTGCTGCTGGGGTGGGTTTTCTCCGGGATCTCCGGTTTCCCCCGCCATCTCATTCCACCGGTGCTCCATCTTCATCTCATGTATCAGTGTCATCGCCTGCGGTGCCATATGTAAAAGCGGGCACTAAACACTACACATTTCATTTTTGATATGACTGTAGACAGTGAGGTTCCCGTAGGGGAGGGGATCCGTCCCTTTCAGCTGCCAATTTAAAAATAAAAAAATAATTCTTAATGTAATACTTACTCTTAATAACAAATATAAAATAACTCCCGTGGTCTTCAATACTATCCAATTAACCAATTTATATTCTGGTTCAATAGTAGTTATTGTTATTTTGGGAGAGAATTAGAAAAGGTCTTAATATTAAAACTTATGTACGCTGCGGACCCTTAGCACTCGTGGTACCTCTGACATTACTAAAGGAACCTCGGGCTGAACTGCCGAGCCCCTCCTGTAGGGGAGTTGTTTGGATTGGGTTGGACTGGAGGGGGCAGTGTGTTCCCGACACCCACGGGGAATTGGGTACCTCCGGCCAGGCTATGGCTGCCCGGAGGGGGTAGAGGGTTGCCTCATAAGTCCCGGGTACTAGCCTGCAGAGCTAGTAGAAGGTGTACCAGATCACCAGGTAGCCCCACCGAGTTTCGGTAGTCTTCCCTTTGGGGTTGACGCATGTAAGTGGCGTATCCACTTCCATCCCGTCTTGATTGTGCTGCGGCGGGGGGAGGGGGGCTTTTTAAGAAATCAGGTATTGCCCTATGGAAAGAGCCCCGGAGTATCCATTGCTCCCGGGTAGAAGGTGGCCCAGATCCTTGGTCCTATGGATCCAGGACTAATGGGAGTAGAACTTCTGCACTTAACTGTAGACACTGAGGTTTATATGGGTATCTTCAGTACTTTTGGGAGCAGCTGAATGATATCAAATTAAGAGAAGGTTATTTCCAGCAAGATGGAGCAACGTGCCTTACATCTTATGACACCATGGAACTTGTAACCAGTTTCTTTGATAATCGGATAATCTCAAAAGGTCTGTGGCCCTCCAGATCCCCTGACCTAACCTCACCTGATTTTTTCTCGTGGGGGTATCTTAAAAATAGATTGTACAAGAATAGGCCACGGATGAGAATACTCTCCCTAAAACTTCAGAGAATATAGTGAGATGAGTGCAAACAGGTATAAATGCTGGTGGAGGACACTATAAATAGTTTAATGTAATCTCCCAATTGTGTATTATGTTCTGCCAAAGTTGCACGTGTGTCCTATTATTGATTCAAAAGTTATGGCCTATTGAAATGGTTCAGGTTTATATGGATTGCACTGTATTTATCAAAGCACTCTCCAAATCATAATGTAAATCTTCATCTATTTTTAATGTAATAATAATTTGCATAATGTAATAGTAATTCTCTGTTTTAAAAATAATTTATTTGAGAAATTATTTATAAAAAAATTCTGCCCTTATCTTTCCTTTCCTCTGAATGTGTTATATTCTCTGTATTGAGTTTTTATGTAGTCATTTATTCACATTGGGTTAAGAGAAGTATGCAGAATTTTATTTGAACATTGTAGTACTTGTAGAATACTATCCCAAAATGCTGTACCTTGTTAGCAGTTCAGGTAGCATAGGTAGTATTTCTTATTTATAGCAACTGTTAATCATTTTGCCATTTAGTAACAGATTTTTCATTGTTAATTGTGTATGAAACTTTTAAAAAGACTTCATAAACATCCCTTATTGGATATTCAGCTTTTAATGTACCACTTTATAGATACAGCTTTGCAGATTTATATTGTTACAAACAATAGGTATATTGCATTTATCATGTATGATTTAACTCTCAGCATGGATTGCCAGAACTGTAACCTCAACTATGGCTAACTTAGCTTGCATGGTGTATACAGAGAATTTTTCCCCAAGAGTATCCATGTTTGTCATTTGGGCTTCACTGTGCACCAGTTACAGTTTTTAATTCTTGTATGCCTGTAGTTAATGTGGGACAAAGCAGCTATGCTCATTGTAAATCAGTCTATGTAAGCATTACTGACCATTTTTTATGAAAGAGTGCTGTATTGGTTTACTGGCTTTTCGGTATAAATCCATATATTTGAGTTTGATTTATGAGTCACAATGTTTACACTCAAACTTCACTTACTTGTTGTTGTATAATTGAAATGTTTTCAAGATCATTCGATCTCATCCTCAGCTGACTTAGTCACCAAACAGCTGAGGATGAATTCGAATGATCTTGAAAACGTTTCTATTATACAACAACAAGTAAGTGAAGTTTGAGTGTAAACATAGTGACTCATAAATCAAACACAAATATGAAGAATACTTCACTGTTAATAATACTTCTGTTTTTTAATATTTATAAATCCATATGTTTATTAGCTGTGGGAAATATTCAAACATACAGTTTGTAGAAGTGACACCTACCTGCTTAATAAGTTTAGTGAATTAGTGTTCTGTAATGTGTTCACATGCTTGCAAGGCTTGCTTATAAGCAAAAGGACATGTCAAAAGTTTTCATAAAGATAATTTTCATATATTCATATTACTTTTAATTTTAATACTGGGAGATCCTCTTCTACTGCATATGTAAATTAATTCTACAGGAATTCAGGCTATTTGATTCGTATACAACCAGTATAATAGATCATCTCGCCCTTTCAAAATTTTCTTATTTTTGTCATTGAGAAATGTTAACAATGCACATATTAAATTATTATAAACTTTCATATTCTAAATAATTCATTTTACAATTCAGTAATAATTGGAATATTTTGAACAATGAACAGTTAAATGATCATTGGTTATGTTCGCAAATGTAAGTGAGGTGGTGTAAACATAACTGATAAGTTAATGTCAATTTTATGTTGCTGTTTAACATACAGATTTTATGCATTTGTCATTTACCATTTTGTAGTATAAATACGTTGTTCCTCATCTTAAAAATTAAAATGACATGAAAGCATTTTCCAAACAGAATCCTTAATAAGAAGTCAAAAACTGATATACCTGAACTTAGTCCTATTCTCACGGTCCTGGCAAAACCATCCGCTATGTTCTGTGGATACTCTGCTCATGTGGGTATCCTATTCTCACGGTCCTGGCAAAACCATCCGCTATGTTCTGTGGATACTCTGCTCATGTGGGTATAATTTTACTAATTTCATTCATTCCTCTTCTAATATAACATCACCATTAAAGGAATGCTAAATCTAATAAAAAAAAAAGAGGGGAGCAAAAGAATTTTTAAGTTTTTACTCACTTTTGAAAGGCATTACATTAAACTTGTACTCTAAAATATTACCACCCCTTTAAGTGTTATATATGTGCTTTGCTAAGAAGGGCTGCACTGCTTGAATGTTGGATGCTTGGTTATAACCTTACTGAAACTATGTGAAAGAAACTCAAACTGCAATGTGTATCTGTCCATATCATTGCTTTGCTCCTATGTCATAAGCATAGCTGAACCACAGTAAAACAAAATAGAATTATGTACTTGTTTAAGATATTAATTTATGTTTGTGTTAATGTTGTTTTGCTTGCTTGTATTTTGCTTTGTGTTTCATTTTGGTTGTGTAGTGATTGTTGCTGTTGTGTTATTACCCTTGCTTTGTTGCACTGCCATTCAGGGGGGCGACAAGCTGACACTGTCACTGACTGGCACTACATCAAATACAACAGAAACTGCAGCTGATGAAGTGGATGAAGCCAAGCGCAGTGTTACAGTAACACATTTCTCTTGGTCAGATCATCATGGGAAGCTTGAACGTGTGGTTCTTCCTAGCCCAGATCCAGCAGTCAACTCTAACAATCCTTTCATAAACCCATTTACACCAGAGACAAAGTCTGTTACTTCTACTAATCCATTTACACCAAACCCGTTTCTTCCTGTATCATCTCCAAATCCATTTAAGACAGAATTTGAAGCAAGTGAAAAGGAGGAAGAATCAAAAGCTGAATCTGAAACAGCTACTGCATCTCCTATTGCTGAAACATCCCAGCGTAAGCTCTCAAAAGTAAGAACCCAAGCTTATGTTGAATATTGTCTTTAGAAATATCTTTTTCCTTTTAAGTGCATGAAATTATAGTTGCATCTTGAAAGTGCATGTAATATATAGTGTATTAATAGATGTAGTAAAATTCATATACCTATGTGAAATTTTCCTCTCTAGGTTTTACTTTTATAGTTTTTATTGGGAGCAAGCCATAGAAGAAGTTTTAAGAGTAGAGCTAAACTTAAATTTAACCATTGGATAGAGCATACATGAAGTGAACCTGAGATTGTTTAGAGTAAGACATAACTAAATAGGGTGAACCACAAAGTTTAACAAAAAACAAAAATATGAATTGAAAAATAATTTTCACAGGAATGAAGGCAGGTGACACATAGGCTTTCAGAAGTGTAAACTATTATTTTCAACATAAACTTGATTTTTTGAAAACAGAAACCCCATATTTTTTAAACAATTCATAACATGGAAAACATGATCGAAAATGGCATTTATTGTATTATTTAATTGCGTGAGATATTGCAAACTGAAGTTAAAGCTTGAGAT
Organism: Mantis religiosa; assembly: GCA_030765055.1. Classification (NCBI taxonomy): domain Eukaryota; kingdom Metazoa; phylum Arthropoda; class Insecta; order Mantodea; family Mantidae; genus Mantis; species Mantis religiosa. The sequence goes on along the minus strand of CM060952.1, from coordinate 144,901,855 downwards.
ACAGCAAAAGTGAGAAGCCTTTATTTTCCTTTGGAGAGAGGGAGATTACAAATTTCTGTGCCATTTCCAATTAACAACAGCAAAAATAACATTAAGAAGTTACATTGTAATAAATAACCCAAATCATGAAAGTGCAATGTGAACTTTATGCTTGATTCAACAGTGTGGTCGAACCTCTTAATGTCTAACTGATCTGTATTTTGTTGTATCTCAGGCGTCAACTTAATATTAAAATTTTTCATGTATTGGAATACAACAAACACCATTCTTAACATTATGTTCCATGTTTTTAATTATGCTATAAAATAATACAGGTTTTTCATGCACTAATACATAGGTTCATAAATATTAAAAGCAGAAGCATTATTAACAGTGAAGTATTCTTCATTTTTGAGTTTGATTTATGAGTCACTATGTTTACACTCAAACTTGGTAGTCACCAAACAGCTGAGGATGAGATCGAATGATCTTGAAAACGTTTCACTTATACACCAATAAGTAAGTGAAGTTTGAGTGTAAACATAGTGACTCATAAATCAAACTAAAAAAAAAACATATGTTCATATTTGAGTTTGATTTATGAGTCACTATGTTTACACTCAAACTTCACTTACTTGTTGTATAATTGAAACGTTTTCAAGATCATTCGATCTCATCCTCAGTCACCAAACAGCTGAGGATGAGATCGAATGATCTTGGAAACGTTTCAATTATACAACAACAAGTAAGTGAAGTTTGAGTGTAAACATAGTGACTCATAAATCAAACTCAAATATGAAGAATACTTCACTGTTAATAATGCTTCTGCTTTTAATATTTACCTAGGTTCATGTTGAAAATCATATTTACTTAAATTTTTGAATAGCCTATATCATCTGCTTTGATGAGTCCCACCCAGCTTCATTCTTTGAAAGTTGTTTTTCGGTTCCTAATTTTGTTTCAAATATTTGCAAACCAAGTTTTATATGATTTGCCTAGTATAAAAACACCTACTCAAAATAATTTGAAATTACATAATAATAATAATGGCCACGTCATGGCTGAGTGGTTAGACTGCTTGGTTCTCACCAGGCAACTGCAAAGTGAGATTTGTGGTAGACAACATGGCACTGGGGTGGGTTTTCTCTGGGTCTTTCAGTTTCCCCTACCATCATTCCACCAATTGCTCTATCATCATCTTTCCTATCACCTCATCTCTAGTACTTTCACATCTGGCATTGGGCTGATCACTCATCCTGGAATATCTGTGATCAGGAAACCTCTGATCCTCAACCCGTTGCCTATAGGCCTCGAGGTTGCGTGGTTCAGCAGGCCCTATGTTCCACTTAAGGAAATACAGGACTTCATTCATTCATTCATTCATTCATTCATTCATGCATTCAAATAATAATAATTAATAAAATATTAATCGTAATTAAGCTTTGCTTAATGTTCAGAGATTACATTTACAATTATTGCTATTTAATTATATGTTTTAGACAGAAGCTTACTCTAACATATTAAGTGTACATTTATGTCTTAAGTGTGTGCAAATTACACTATTGGACTGATTGGAACAAAGCAACATAATTCTTGTTCCCAAATCAGTTATGTTGTTTGCACCAGGGAATATGTATGTATTTACTCTGGTTTGTACCAGCACAAAAGCAGTGAAAAAGAAGAGAACTGAGGAGGATCAGCGCTCCCTCCTAAATATCTCCAGGTTCTGACACCCCTGGTATGATCTAATTAGTTTTCTTGGTTTATGCATAGTAAACATACAGTGGAATCAAACTATGAAAATTTTGTGTAGAACTTGTATTCATGTCCTCCATTATGGAAGAAGTTCCTTGATGTGTCACAAGTGAATAAGTTCTATAACATGTAAGCTTCATATAGAACCAGATGGGCTATAACATTTCATGTTATGCATCTTGATCATATGCATATCCATTGCCATTGGCAGCATTTATTTGTTTTCACAAATAGGAAGTTTCAACAAAAGTCAGTCTCTGTAGCGCAGGTGATAGCATATCTGTCTTACATTTGACGCATACCAAGTTCGAATCTTGGTCAGGTTGAGTTATCTGAAAAGTTTTTTTTAGGGTTTTCCCTTATCCTGAAAGAAGAATGTGGAATAATTCCAAGTTCTATGGAATCGGGGCTCATTTGAGGAAATAAATTTCAAAAAAATCAACAAAAGTGTGTTTAACACATTAATGCCAGAGCGGTCCCTGGGGTCTGTTGCATGCAGTTCTCCCTGGGCCATGGCAGTCCATATGACTGCTGCATTTCTGGACCACTGCCAGATTTCTGCATGTGAACTGTCCATTATAACAATGAGCTTTATATATAAATTGGACCCATGTAGCCATTATTGAAATATTATTACTCCACTGTTTGGAGTTGGTGAATTATGGCAGTCTAAATTTTAATATCAATCAAATCTTGTTAGCGTATAAAAAACTTTATTTTTAACTGTGTTAAAATACAATTACATAACAGAATCCACAAATGCTAACAAAATCTTATTATTATGTGTTTCAAATGGGAACGTTCTGGACTCTGGCAAATCAGATGTGTTAGCATACTCAGCATTGCCACATTATCTCCACTCTTTTTATATGTCTCTCTCTCTCTCTCTCTCTCTCTCTCTCTCTCTCTCTCTCCCGCACACGTGCGTGACTTCTTGGTGCTAGATGTAAGGGAATGCAAACTGAATTTTCCAAACTTTTAAAATAAGCAGTTGAAATCACAATTACAACATGGATATTTGCATATTATGCACATGTTTTAAATGCTATAAGTGTAAATTATAGTTTATGAATTATTTTTCTAATGAAATGAATCTGTATAAATTTTTAAACCCTTCATATAATGTGACAATTCACGTTCTGCCATGCAGCATTCTTACAGGCCAGCAGGAAGTGTACTGTTTACTCTCTCTTAAGTTTTTCTTATTCAATGTAATTCTGTTCTCATGTCATGTCAAATGTTTACATTTAAGTTCTGAGTAATTACAAATATATGTACATGCATACATGCCAACCAAAAATGATGTTCATTACAGTGCTTACTTTGTGATGCATTGTTACAATATATATTGGTACTTAATTGATTTGTGTTGGGAAAGTATGGGGTTTTTATTTTTGTGCTAGATACATTACTCCCTATCTTCCTCATGGATCGCTTTTTGCAAAATTTGAATTTTAGTCTTAGTGCAAAATGTATTTATTAGAAGTGAATTCACCTGGCGCTCGTCACACATCACTTTAAGAGAATACAGTATGACAACACCACAAGACTTCTAATGGCTGCTCACCTAGTACTGTTCAAGGACAAACATTATCCCATTTGAAACATATAATAGAATTGCTATTCAAGAATGGGTTTAGTTCTTATGTTCAATTTAAACAAAATATGGGTATTAGAAGTATTATGTATTTAATTTTTAATAGTTAAATTTGGCAAAGCATTGCAAGTAAAAGTGAGATTTTCTAGCACATTCTTCATAGTAGTTGATTACTTTCTTGACTTTGTTTTTATATATATACATTTTAAGTTTCACTTTGTAGCATTCCTCGGGCCCAAATGACCTTGTCGACGGGCCCTAAAACACCACACACTCACTCACTTTGTAGCATTCCTTACAATATTACACAAATAATTATATTTGTGCAGTATTTGTTGTTTCACTATTACTAGCTTCACTTTTATGTAATTCCTTACAATACTTTTCTAACCTTGTGAGCTGTCTGTCATATGTTAAGATATTTTCTTTTACTAGAAGTCAATATCTGCTCTTGTTGAGAAAGAACACTCAGCATTTCATTTAAGAATAACAAAGCTTCTATCCCCCCAATTAAATGAACTTACTTCTGATATTGTAAAGGAGATACAATTACAACCGCTGTGCCAAAATGAATTCACTAGCAACTTTTTGTAGCACTTCAGTGTGCTGCTTTGATCTGTATTGCAGCCGGCCACTTAATCTGGAAGATCTGTGGAACTCAATAATAAATTGTAAATTACTGTTGCAATTATTGTTGCTAGCTGTTGATTCAAATGTTAGATGTGCAAAACTATTTCTGTTTAAATATGAGGGTTGCTTGATAAAAAACCAAGAATAATTATTTTTCCATGAACATCTTACATTATTTCTTGACATAGTCCCCATTGATGGCCATACACTTGGTCCAGTGATGTCCTAGCTTTTTCATCCTGTTGGAAAAATAGGTTCTGTCAAGGTCTGCAAAATACTCGTTGACGGTGACTATCACTTCATTTGATGAAAATTTCTCACCACCAAGCGAATAAGGTGGATAAGGAACCAATTCAAAGCCCAACTCACGCACTTTCGCCATTGTGATTGCTGAAGTGTGCTATGGTGAAAGAGCACTGTTTTGCATTTCAATCTCGGTCTCTTTTCAGTCAACTCATGTTGCAAGCAATCCAACAATGAAGCATTAATACGCTCCAGTTTTGGTTCTGTTCTGTTTTGGTGTTTCAATTTTTCCAAGTAGTCTACGAGGATTATTCCTTAAGAATCCCAAAAAATAGTAATCACCTTACCAGCCGACCAAATAGTCCTTGCCTTCTTTAGTGCACTTTCACGAGCCTTTGTCCATTGTTTTGACTGTTTTGACTCTGGTGTGTAATGATAGATCCAAGTTTCATTCGCAGTCATAAATCGATGCAAAAAGTTTTCAGTTTGTGATTAAACATTGCCAGACACTCAGTAGGGGTGTTCTTCCAGATACACTCTTGGTCAGATGTGAGCAATTGGGGCTCCCATCTTACACACAGCTTTTTCATTGCCAATTTTTCATGTAGGATATTGTGCACTCGCTAAGTTGAGATGCCTACAGCCTCAGTAATCTCACAAATTTTGATTATGCAGTCTTGCATAACCAAATCATGGATTTTTTCAGTGGTGTCCTGTGTGGTGACAATTGGGCAACCAGTGCGGGTTGGTTCATATTTGGTGCTTCTACAATCATGTTTAAATTCACTGATCCAAAAGTAAACTGTCTTCAATGTTGGTGCAGAGTCGTCATGAACTTCTTCCAGTTTAGTTTTGACTTGTGTGGCAGTCCGGCCCTTCAAGGAAAATGTTTAATAGCAGCATGAAACTCTGTTTTTCCCATTTTCAATTGCAGCTATCAAACTGACCAGTTCAGATGGCTGTCAACAATGAACTGTATATTGTGGCATATTCAAATTTTTTGTACAATCTTTTAAGTAATCAAGCTTACCACCCGTAAAGTTGCAACAAAAAATTTCCATCCCGTCAGGGAAATTTACCAGACTTATCAAACAACCCTCTTATCTATTAAAGACAAAGATGAGTGAAATGTAATCACTAATTATAATTTATTGAGTTATTTTGCTTCACTGTCAGTAGCTTCAGTTTGTTACCTTTATCTATGAAAATTTTTCCTGAGTTATAATACATGAGATTTCCAACTGAATCAGTTGTGTTTACTCACAATCAGAGTCTCATTACTGTGTTGTGTTGAGAAAATAAAAGTATCTTGTCAAGTTCTTTATTTTAAAACACTAATACTGTAACAATTTTCTTTGGCAGTCATTTCATATATTTCAGTTTCTTAGAAACCACCTCATGCAGATTGCCTTCTATTAACCCTTAGTGTTCCTGTATTTCTGTCAAGAAACTTATTTGGCACTTCTGCACTTGTTCTATCAGTATCCAAGAGCTTTTAAGATAGTTTCATTACAGGTTTG